>CM042249.1:21662389-21719889 GCA_023566225.1 Romanogobio albipinnatus | reverse complement strand
GTGGACTGTGAGGTTAAGTGAACTTGAAAGCACAGAAAACAGAACATGAAATCTAATTATAACGACTTGTTAACGACTTTTGAAACTAATTGATTTCAACATTCGTTATATATTAGCCTAGATTATTCTGATTTTTTCAATGGGATTCAGATATTTATTAATGTTTATTTCGTGTTGCAAGAGTAAAATATTGATTCACAGGATGATTGAACTGAGATGAATAGCCTATAGTTAACTCGCTAAAAATTTAAACACATTTAGGCTATTGTTTGTAGTGCTTATAAAGTTGGCAGAAGGAGCTTACTTCCTATCACAATCTTACTTAGATTAGATAAGATTGTGATTACTTCACAATATAATCAATATTCCAATCAAAAGTTTGACAATGATATTCTATAATGTTCTATTGGTCAAGTCAAGTCACCTTTACTTACATAGCGCTTTTTACAATGCAGTTTGTGTTAAAACCTATTTTATTTCCTTCACAGCGCAGCAGGTGGGTGATGATGATGATGATGAACTCTCATGTTCTGTTGTTTATTCCGCTATTGTTCATGTAGGCTAAAACTAAACCCCTGGGATTTTTTTAATGATTCACAAACACATCATTTTTAATTTAATATTGTCTGTTAAAGATGATCGTGTCAGTTGAGAGTCAGGGGGAAAACCCAGAAAATGATATTGAAAAGGAAGGCAACACTAATTTTCGTTTAAGTTTTTCAACTAATATTTATATTTTCATATGTTTTATGTGTTATATGTTTATTTCGATTAGCATAAATGTTTTAATCATTTTTATTTCTTAATTAGGCCAACTATAATCCTGTCCGGGCAAAACATCCACAGAACTGCATTACAGTAAATTTTCCCGATGTAGGCTATAGCCTAAGTCTATTAATATTTACAAAGATTCACGAATTATTTAATTCTGTCTGTGACAATCTCAGGGCTGGGAGTCTGACGCTCATCGAGGCCAATAAACCTACAATATTGTTGAAAACATTACTTTTAAGAATAATGCTGGGAAAGTGATAATGACGTGCCTCTTTTGCCAACTTTCATTTAGGCCTATCAGTTTTATCTTGATAATAGGCTATGACAGTATGCTGTAGCAGTAATGTTATATAAATCGTTTTTTAAAAAGGCAGATTTTGTGAGCACTATTGGCGAACTGAATGTGAATAGCCTACTCCTCTCCTCATCCCCCACAGCGCCAGGCCTGGTCTACAGCGTGGTATTTTTGTTCATTATGTTAATAAAAGTTCTATGTTTAATATAGACCTACGAGAGTTTTTGTTTTGCTCTTTTCCATTGAAGCAATTGATGCAGAATCGCTAATTGCGATTAAAAATTTAAAGTAAAATGTTCACGGCCAATTCATTTAAAAGCGAAGGAAAGACAGCAAAAGTGAGGATAGCAAATAAAGTGTGACATATAATAATGTTCATTATGTTAATTACATTTCTAGGGAAATGTTTAATTTAAGGGATGTCAAATAGGAATAACAGTTTCATTAGCCTTATTATATCTCAAATTTGTTTGTTTTTTGTTTTGGTCTAGCTACATGGTAAAACAAATGTAACACACACACACACACACACACACTTCGCAGCAATTTAATATTGCATTAATAACACTGAAAATATGAAAAAAAGCTACTGCGGGGCAAAGGATCGCGATCGCCTTTTGACGCGTCCATGGTGACTGTTGTCCCTGTGCGCCACCAAGTGGATAGCCTATTTTAGCAATTAAATGACTGCATATCCTACTATATACTGCAAGGATTGCGTCTGCTAAATGATTTAATTTAAATGTATTAAATGTAAACAAAACATTTAAATAATTATAAAAAAAAAGTGCAGTTAGCCACTGATAGAGAATATGAATATAACTGAATAGATAGCCTATCATTATATATAGCCTATAGATCGGTGGAAGTAGCCCGTCATGTGCTTTGGCTACAGATGTAGAGGCATTTACATTTTGCATTTAAAAACACAATGCCTTAAGCTGTTTAAGGCATTGCCATTTTCATTGCCATTAAAGTGAAATAACCGGACATAAACATATGAGCTTGATAAAATTGCACAATTTGGAAGAAAATTTCATATTACACTTAGAGGCTTTTTCATCTGAAATCTTCAAATATAAATTAAAACACATGAATACAAATGAGAGTATTTGTACTTAGCTACTTAGCCTATAAATGTTAACAACAGATTTAATTCAATTTACTGTTTTTTTTTTGTGTTTTGTTTTTAATTATCTGTGCATTCCGATAGAGCAGCAGAGGACTGTTATTTTGGCGAACGAACTGATGATGACGTCACTGTCTCAGATTTGATTCACCAATCGGGGGAAAGGGGCGTGTAATGACCGCCCACAAGTGGAAAACGAGATTTGAAGTAGTTTTTCTGTTTTCTATCCGTGACCCGAAAAAACGAAAATCCAGCCAAAATCTCGTTTTCCGTTTTTGTTTTACAAACGAAAAAACGAGAAAACGACCGTTTTCTCGTTTCTGCATATTTCATTTCTAATTGGAAAACAAACTATCAAAACGTACACGGACCTGAATCATTCGTGCAATTCGATTCATTTGAACGGACCGTCAGAATGAATCAGTTCACTAAAATGAATTGACTTCGGAGGTGCTCTCTCTCTCTTGCTCTTCATCACTGACGAGCCGTCTTGAAGGAATCGTGCCAGTATATATGCAGGGTTGCGCCGCGTGTGGGTCGCGTAAAATGTGAAGGACACTGTAGTCGTTCGTACGTGGCTTCGCTGTACATGTTTTACACAATGACCGAGCTAAATCTGCTTCATGTGATGTGCAAATCACCTACCCACCCCCATCTCGCGAGCACATATCCGACTGACCGTTTGAAGCGAGCTGTAATGGACAACCATCTACTGTCGTTCGTGACCACTCCTGCAGTGCTTTTCTAAAGACACCAACAACAAATACTGTTCAAGTCAATCTGATAAGAAAGAAGAATAGTCGAGTAAGCCATAGTAAACTGGTTACTGCTGCAAAAAGCAGTAGCTTGGACTGGTTTTATCTTGATCTGTGCTCTTAATGGAATTTAATCATTCACGAACACGAGTGAACAAGAGATTACTGATCCAGTGAAGCTAAATCAGATTCAGCTAACATTTTCTTAAAGCTGCAGTTTGTAACTTTTCTTTGGTTAAAAATTATCCTAAATGAATTTTTGAGAAAGTACATGCCAATGTTGAAAACGATCTCCTTACCGTAGCTCGATTTACAACGGTAAACTTGAAATAATGCGTTATAATTTGAGTGGTTGTGGTGGATTTCTGTCGGAAATTCGAGCATGGCGCCGTTTGTCTTTGCGTCATTACATCATGTCTCTATACATACAGAAGGAGTCCGGGCTAATAGTAGTATCGCATGTGAGGATGCTGCAGGTGGCGGATCATTTATAGCCTTTTCTCACAGCAGCTGAAATAATTACATTTATCGTTTTGATGACAGGTTGTAATCCAGAAAGGCCCAAACAACAATCATCAGTGACAACTGGAGATTCACCCGTAGTCAAAAGCAAAAGATTAGACTGTACGGAAATTTAAATCTACAGGTAACGCTAATAGTACACAAAATACAGTCACGCAATGATGATGTTGTTAACATTAACAATTTGAGAAATATAACAATAATAATAATTTGCATGGTTTGACGTGATGTGAGCTAAACGATATTTAATCACCGTTGGTGGCGCGATTTATTGTAATGCCTTTTGTCTGACAAAAGTGGCAGACATGTTACTCACTTGTTCAGATGACATTTTGCGGGGGAAATTCTTATTTTGTTCATACTTCCAAGACAGAATCTGTGATTCCGAAGTATAGTATCCACACAAAATCCTCAACACATTAGATTCATCCATGCTGAGGAGCCATGCCGATGCACAACCCACGTAAAAACGATAATTCTGAAAACACATCACATTGATTTCACTCGTTACTGTTTAGTTTACAAAATTATTGATTGCAAAAACACATTTATGATTATATATGCACATAAACATTAGCCTAATATTTCAGCAGTAGTTTTTTAAAGTAAAAGCTTTTGTCTTGTCTGTAAATGAGGTCATATTGAAGGTAATCTTGTAGTGCCTTAGAGAGGACCAAACGGCTTCCTTTAGAAAATGTATTGTAGTGTACAATCAGCTGGCTCAAGCTGCATGAGAGAGATAGAGAGCAAAAGGTACAGTATAACAGCTCTGTTGTTTTTGCATTGCAGTGATTATGACGAGACATGTCTGCGAGGGTCAGTTATGCAGAATATTCATAAAGATCGATGGACAGCAGCTTTCACCCACCCTCTGTTCCAGGCAGAGGCGGCTGTTGTGTTGTGTAACAGGGAAAAAGATGAGAAGTAAAAACCGCCTACAAACAGAAGCTGGAACAAAATATTTCATCCAAAGATCTTTGTCCTTATATAGCATTCTACTCTTATAATGCAATGCTCTATATAATAGGCATTTGATTTGTTAGCCTGTCAGGGTAAGAGTATATACTGTCTTGAGACTGTCCATGTTTCCTGGAAACAAAATAAAGTTGTTTATAATCTTTAGGGCCTTAGTATAATATTACTTGTTTGTGTTTCAAATATATTTCACCTTGTAATAACCACTCAAGAATGCTGTGCAATTCGCCACAAGTCATGTTGAGACTCAGGTTCAATTGGCAGCCTGAGGGTTTCAAGGTAGGTATGATACGGGATACGGTTGCAGATAGCAGATTGAACTGAATATGAACTGAAGATAGGGGCTTTGGTGAATCAACTTTTATGCACCACTGGAACTCAATTATGAAGCTTATCACGTTATACAACCAACTACATCTGAGATCATTAAACAATCCTTTGATTTACAATGATAGTGTTGGTGGATTTTCTTAAATGCCATTTTATTTCACTGGTCTAAATGTGCAAGTATTCGTATATGTTTCCAAAATAAACTTTACACAAACTTGACTGTTCGGAAATGTGACAGTCATTGAGTGCAACTGATAACCCAGCGCTAATCTCAGTGTTGCCGCAAGAGGCTATATAGTGGAAATTTACTGGTCATTTCTACTTTTATGGTTTTTGGTCGGATTTCTCTTTCAAGCATGATGAAGCTACAATTTGAAGAGAATCTTGTTGAGCAAGTTCATTGAAATCAATAGAGTGGTGCAGGGATGATGTAAACCCAGAAACAAGTTAGCATTTTAGCACTTGGTTCTACTGTCTCCAAGTTAATGAACCCATGGATGTGTTTTTGGTCAAATGCTTGAAATAAGGTCTGTGGCAAACACAAGCTCAAGATATTTTCACGTTTTATACTGTGATATAAAATCAGTAATACTCTATTGTGTTTTTTTTTAATGCTTTCACTTGTCTTGTAAAAGGCAGTTGCAAACATAGCTAAATGGAACTACAGAGGTCAGGGACTTAAACGTCATACAAACAGGTTTACTCATCTACTCACTAAAGGGGTACCTTTATTCCGCATGATGTCACAACTTTTTGGAGTTAACACGGATACAATAACGGTATCATTTTTAAAAAACTTGCACTTTGAATCCCATTTTTAAAATGTGCGTTTTCAAGCCCATAAAAGGCTATTGTTATGTAAATATTGTCATGTAAACGGCCCCTAATTCGCTTTCACAACCTCTTTGTGTTTATAATCGCGCTCTAGAAAACAATTCTAACTCGAACTTTCAGTGAAAATGTTTTTAAACAAAGACTAAGGGGACGTTTTTGGCCGTTCATATACACGACAACAGCGTTCTGGAGGCCTGAAAATGTGCAAGACAAAGTGGAGCGGCGGCACTGGTCATGCGCATGTGTATTGTTGTTGTCTGTATGTGAAAGACATTTCCGTTTTCAGTACATCGTTGTCATATAAACAAAGTTGTCTGAAGCTTAGTGATGGTGACGTTGAAGTCATGCGACTGTGATGTAGTTTGTACCATAGATATACATAATAAAGGCTAGATGTCCTACGGCGGAGTCTCTAACGTCATCACTGGCGGCCATCTTGTCACAGGCAAGCTTTCTGGCGGGCTCTGTGGTACCTGATGTAAAGTGAGTGATCTGCACGAACACGAATACGCTTATCTCGCTGAAATCTTGACGCATTTACAATTGGTTTGGTTTCTTACAAACGTTTAAACGTGGCTATAATTCTGGATGCTTGAACAAATTATGAATAATTATTCATAAGTATGCAGTGTCATAACTACATCTCTGACGTTTATAACAAACCAAACAGTTTGTAAATCGGTAGAAAATTTTGCAAGTTATGGTTATTTAAAAAGTACATGCACCATTAAAACACTATGTTACGAGTGAGCGAGCTGACTGTGACAAGATGGCCGCCAGTTGCGGACGTCAACCTTCATTGGCCAGCAGCGCAGACGAGACATCTAGCCTTTATTATGTATATCTATGGTTCGTACACTTCAAAATTCATAAAAGTTGCATTCACAGACCTTATTTTCTGCAGTAATGCAAAAGCCAATAGAATAACAGATCTTTTGAATGTAACTATCACCCCCTTGAGGTTTGGGGTTTAACTATTTTAGTGACGATCTGTACAATGTGATTTGTACGAAAATGTACATTTTTAAAAAGCACTGACTCCAGCTCCAGTCCACTCTTTGTGAATCTCCCCCACATTTCTGAATGGGTTTTGTTTCACAATCCTCTCCAGGGTGCAGTTATCCCTATTGCTTGTACACTTTTTTCTACCGCATATTTTCCTTCCCTTCGTCTCTCTATTAATGTGCTTGGACACTGAGCTCTGTGAACAGCCAGCCTCTTTTGAATGACCTTTTGTGTCTTGCCCTCCTTGTGCAAAGTGTCAATGGTTGTCTTTTGGACAACTGTCAAGTCAGCAGTCTTCCCCATGATTGTGTAGCCTACAGAACTAGACTGAGAGACCATTTAAAGCCTTTGCAGGTGTTTTGAGTTAATTAGCTGATTAGAGTGTGGCACCAGGTGTCTTCAATATTGAACCTTTTTACAATATTCTAATTTTCTGAGATACTGAATTTGGGATTTTCCTTAGTTGTCCGTTATAATCATCAAAATTAAAAGAAATAAACATTTGGAAATATATCAGTCTGTGTCTAATGAATGAATATAATATGAAAGTTTCACTTTTTGAATGGAATTAGTTAAATAAATCAACTTTTTGATGATATTCTAATTATATGACCAGCACCTGTATACTCACAGCGGCATGTTGTGTACTGGCAGCAGCAAGTCCCGTAGTTGTTCTGCAGCAGCAGCAGTAACAGCAGCATCAGCAGCGTAGATCTATTCCACCAAGACCAAATACATCAACATCGTTATATCCATTACCATGGCAAACACTCTTAAGAGTTGTCATGACAAAAATATACACACACACACCCAGCCTTCATAGATAATTTGCATTCGTAGACCTCACTATAATTCAACAGCCAGAAAAGGCAGTTCTTTAAATGAAGCTGCTTTTTTTCAGGAGCTGTCAATTTGCATTTACAAGACTTTCCCAGTGGAAAACACCTCTGACATGGAAACCTTGGCTTCCATGGCAACATGTCACAAAATTAAATATTTACAGAGGTACTGGTCAGCCAGTGTAATAAACTGAATTCCTTCAGCCTCAGCTTTAACAGACCAGGTGCACAATGACATTGACCTTTTGTTCAGATTAATTAACAACGACAGAGCTAGAAATAGTCATCCAGTTTGCTATAAATTATATCGCAGTTGGACTTTTATAGGCACACAAAGCAAAAAAAAACAAAAAAACATCCCGACTTTGGCAAAGTATTAAGGCAACAAGAAAATCCTAGTCTTTAGCAATGTGAGTCATGTCCGGCACATTAACAACAGCAGTTCATCATGTGACCAGGAGCTCTTGGTGTATTTTTCATATCCCATTTAAGCCAGAAAATGTGTAACTTGTACTCAAGTCAAAAGTTAAGTAGCTAAATCCGATTACGCCACACGCGGGAGCACATCCGGCTTGTGTGACTAGAACTTCATCTCTGACTGAAACGTCTTCTGTCTAGAAAATTCTATTACTATTACAGTGAGGATTTCCATACACATACAAGGTTAATGCGGTTCATCCTTATTTATTCAAGTAATGTGGAAGGACTATGCAAATCAAACTGTGAACAAAGTTATAACTCTAGATTGTTATTTTAGTATTATTTAGTTTAGTATTTATTCATATTTTGATTTGATTTTTATATTTTCAGTTTCCATTTTATTTATTTTTTTGTAATTTTATATTACTATATAGCTTTAATTGAATGTTATTTCCGTTTTAGTCATTTTAGTTTTTCATAGGCTAAATACTTAACTTAGTTTATGACTTTTCAGTTTTCTAATTCTAGTTAACAATAACAACACTGGTGTAAAGCCATACCTTTGCTTTAAAACGCTTCAAAACAGGTTAGAATTGCAAAGTCACCTCTTGTTTTTGCAGATAAAGGGCACTTTTGCATTGGTTTTTGGTTAATGTTTCAGCGACAGTGTTTAAAAGGTGGAGAGCTCCAATCAAATGATTCTGGGAAAAGGATCACTATTATTCAAACCCCATTACTTTCACCTGAATTGCTCATTTCTAATGTACCTCATCCCTCGATCTGGTTCCATAAATATTTGGGCGTCAGCAAACAAACATGATTTGGATTGCATTGAGATGACATTTCCACACCAGAGAAATATCTGCTCATTGCTAAGCAGGAAGGAAACAATAGTGTGCAATCATGTGGGTGCGAGTGTGTAGGATAGATCCAACTCTTTACTACTCATAGGAATTACATTTGAATAAATTAAGCCATGCGAGTGTGCTTTCAGTGAGTGGGCTTTAAAGTCAGATACAGTCATAGTCTTTATGCCAAATAGCCTAGAGTTCATGTACACACCTCGAAGACAAACATCCACCTGACAACACGAATACGTCAATAAACGGAGTCCACTATAGGCTATGGCTAATGTTTAACCAAGACATGTATTTGTGCAGATTTTAAATGTTTTACATTGTGGTTGTTCTAACAGTGCTGTGCAATATTCTTCAATTAGAACGTGTTTTCCTTCACCTGGTGACATATATTAAATGGAAATGGCAGAGAAACACACACACGGTTACTTAGGCAACCGAGAAATGACAAATCTATGCAAATAATCACTCAAATGCGTATTTTCTAAACCCTAGCTTTTCTCGTACTATTTTAGTTATTTTTAAAGATTTGAAGCAATTTAAATCATTCATAGATCGTCACGTAATCTCAGGACCTTGCATGGCCCTATATACCCAGCTGTGTGCTATTGCGTGATGTTTATTCACACCTGCAGGCTGGTTTTGTGTTTTGTTATCGTTGCACATCTCGTCAGACCAGTTCAGCTTTGGTTTAATGCCGAATGCAGGCAGACAGCAGACAGTTTCCTGCTAGAAGAGGATCACTGGCTTTCTCATTGGGAATCTTGATATTGAGTCACACGTATATCTTTTCAATCTCAAGTCCATAGCAACAAAAGAAACACAAACCACTGAAAATACACTGCATGTTTATTGCCTGGAGTAAAATACAAAAATACAGCAATAGTGCTTTTTTACTGAATATATCAGTTTAAAGATTATACGAGTTTCATTCAAAATATGGTAATAAAATAAATGTTTAAACTTTTTTGTTAATACATTGTCTTTTACAAGCATTCATGCACATGAAGTCTAAATGTTATAATTTCAGCATGCTTTAAATTTTGGTAGCTGTCTTTGAAAATAATTTCCAGTATGCCCAATGAGAAAACTCTTCCATGCTCACAGTGCTGTAAACTAGCTCAATTAGCATATGTTTAATGATCTTTAAACACAGTTGAATGATTGAACCGAATTTTGTACAGTTTAGCATTTGCAGCCTACTAGAACACACAGTATCATTGATGAAACCTGTATACACCATTAAAGGATTTGCATTGGCATTAAAGGGTTAGTTTACCCAAAAATGAAAATAATGTCATTTATTCCTCACCCGTGAGACCTCCGTTCATCCTCGGAACACAAATGAAGATATTTTTGTTGAAATCCGATGGCTCAGTGAGGCCTGCATAGGCATCAATATTGTAATTTACACTCTCAAGATCCATTAATGTACTAAAAACACATTTAAATCAGTCCATGTGAGTACAGTGGTTCAATATTAATATAAAGCGACGAGAATATTTTTTGTGCGCCAAAAAAAACTAAATAACGACTTATATAGTGATAACTGATTTCAAAACACTGCTTCACGAAGCTTCGGAGCCTATCGACTCAGTGGTACGGTGCGCAAAAGTCACGTTATTTCAGCAGCGATCAGGATTCGACACATTGATTCGTTGCCTCTCCGCAGCTTCATGAAGCAGTGTTTTGAAATCGGTTATCACTATACAAGTCGTTATTTAGTTTTTTTTTTGTATTATCGTAGCTTTATAATATTAATATTGAACCACTGCACTCACATGGACTGATTTAAATATGTTTTTAGTACATTAATGGATCTTGAGAGTGTAAATTACAATATTGATGCCTATGCAGGCCTCACTGAGCCATCGGATTTCAACAAAAATATCTTCATTTGTGTTCCGAATATGAACGGAGGTCTCACGGGTGTCGAACGGCATGAGGATGAGTAATAAATTACATTATTTTCATTTTTGGGTGAACTAACCCTTTAAAAGAGAATAAATACAAACAATAAAGCAGTGCAATAAATTGAAGTGCCGGGCTTCAATCTTACAGTTTCTTTTTTAGAAAATGCAGCATATTTCATCATTATATAGTGCATCACATATTAACTGAAATAACAGTTTTAGCATAGCAGAGAGGTCTGAATATGATTTTAAAATGGCATTTTGCTACAGGGTAAAAACAGTTCAGTGCATTTGTGTAATACTACTTAAAGCTGAAAAGCCATGCAATTAGCCTCTAAATATTGTCTCTCACACTGCAAAAAGAGTTCCAGCTCTGAAAGATAAAGAAGCTTTTGTTCTGGACCAAAGAATAAATCAAGGCATTCCTTTCATCAAACTATGACCATAAAGAAGCCATCCTAAAAGAATAACTGAAATCAACTGGGCCCTTAGAAATCCCATCTGAGAGACTGCTTGCAAAAAAAGGAAAAAGAAAAACAGGCCAAGGAGGTCGCAGAGTTCCAAAATTCTGTTAAAAAAAAGGACATTCTCCCCAAACAGAGCTATTTTTACTCCATAATCTATGCCTGCAAAACGCACTTACAATAACCTATAACAACAATCAGAGGCCAGCCAATGCCAAAACTCAGTCTAAAGCCCAACAATGTGATTCTGCGATCTCAATTTCCAAAACCATTGAAGGAAAACCATCTATTAAATGAATGCATGTGCAGAGCACCTTTGCTATGGAGTGGTGCAGGAATGCCTGTGTTGATTTTGACCATTTCCTCTTCTAAAGCTCACCAATATATGAAGAACACTTTAAACTGAGCTTAGTTTGAAAATATTTACATGGTAGTCTTATTAATTATGACACAATATGATCAGAATCAATATCCGCAACACAGTGATAAGTTAAATCTTATTATTAAACACAGTTTCGTTTCTGAGTGGCCTGAGTAAAATAGCAAACAAAAGATTTTAAACAAGCGGTATGAATAAAACCATGCACAATACTGTTTAAATATAAGGCATACCACAGTCAAATTATTTAAAGGGATAGCTCACCCAAAAATGAAAATTCTGCCATCATTTACTCACCCTCATGTTTTCAAAATAAGATATTTTACAATGAACACCAATGGGGTCCAAAACAACATGATTGAACCCCATTGACTTTAATCGCATTGACAGACAAAAATATCCCTCAGTTAAACAGGTTTGAAATGACATGAGGGTGAGTAAATGATGACAGAATTGTCTCTTTTTTTTGTGCGAACTATCCCCATAACATTTAGAAACCAGCAATAACATAGAACGAACGTAAAAATGCAAGGAATTTGCGATGGCTCCTGAGTAGATGTCTTTAAGGGAGTTTTGCTCTTTGTAAAAGCTGCATTGGTTTCTCTGAAGCCTGTAGAGAAATGAACAGCTTGAATCATGTTGAGCAGGTTGTGAGCATCTATGCCATCCACCCACTCACACTTTCACTCTCTCACACACAAACACAGTTTTCTGATCTGCTGGGCCCACTTGTGTGGGTGTGTGAGGATGGAGCAGCTGAGAACCAAAAATAAAATGACTTCAAACGGAACAATGATATAAAAAATATAAGTATTTGTTACATAAACACAAAAGCAGATTGGCGCATTTAAAAAAGCTGCTTTCGACTGTCGGTGCTTAAGTGGGCGGAGGTCCGTCGTAGCGGAGCATGATGTTGAAGGAGCGGGCGAAGTTGTTGGACAGTGAACAGCTGGTGCCCTCGTCCATCATGGGTAGCAGGAAGGCCAGCAGCAGAAGAGCCAAAAGCAGGAGCTGGAGAGGAAGAGCCACACGACACACACGGTACAAGAATCCGAGACTGCTGTTCGCCTGCAAAACACACATCCACAGATGCCGTTACATGCTGAAAAATCTATATTACAAAACTCATAACAAAAACACAAATATAGGATAACATTTTTTATTACATGCTATAATTTTCTACTGATGCTTTTCAGATAGAAAAAAAAGCTAATTTAAATAAACTTTTTCCTTTCTTGTACAAAAACCTCACACTGGTTGCAGTGCATTCTAGGATTGTATTATTGAACTATATATTTATTGCATTTTGGCCATGCTGAAATCTCAAAACCTGCTGGTCGAACTCACGTTTAAATAACATATTTCAAAACCGGCAATAAAATCTGACATTAACTGTTCTATAAATGTTGTTTCTTATCCTCAAATAGCATTAAAAATCATATATTTCAGTTTGGTCCAGCCAATGCGCATATGCAGTCCCAAGCGCGCGTCTCAGAAAAACCGACTGTTTCTAAGGGAACTGCAGCTGCAGTGACGTGATGACTTTGACAATTAGCGACTGGCTCTTTTATTTAGAAGGCGGGGCTTATTCCACCATAATGCGTGTTGCAATTTGTCCCATTCATAGTTATATATTGGAAACTGTCTTGGTATATGTAGTCTTTGGTGCCTTATTATACCTAAAAAAAAAATGCCAATGTAGGTAACTTACTATTAGTTTATTACAGAAATGAGTCTGAGTTTTAGAAGTAATTATAAATAGCCAGCAAGAATATATAAAATAAAGAATTATGTGCTATTACTTTTCTAAGCTATTGGACTTCAACATAAATCCCATATAATTCCTCAATAAAGTCATCAGATTACCAAAAAGAAAACTCTTAGATAAAAAGATAAATCTTGGTTTGTGACTTGATGAACCAACACAGCACCCATCTCCCATTCAATACATGTCTGATATGTATACCTGATAAAATGCACAGGGAAGTTTTTGAAGCTCCTGTGGAATTGTGGGAGTGAATATCCACCCACAGCTCCTCAACAACTGCCATCGCTCTGAGCAGACAGTGACTGGACTGTGAGATATCTGAACTTGGTACGACCCTTTTTATTTAACGCCTCTGTAGCAAAGCTGAGGAACATTTACTTTGTGTTAGAGAGAGAGTGCAGAAGTACGAGGAAGTGAGGAGGAGGAAATGTGGGTGGATGAAAAGCAGAAATCTCTTTCCACTCTTTTCTTTTGTCAGCCTCTAATCTCTTTTCAGGAAAATGTATTTACACTGAAAGGTAATTACAGCGGTGCTCAGGCTTACTGTAATGTATAGAAAAACGAGACTGTCCTTACAGATACACATCGTCCAAATCATATCGTTCTGGCTTGATAATTATACAATGGGAAAATATACTTTATCACCACAAATAACTATATATTCTATGTGAGCACCGTGTAATTACAGCCTGTCATGTAGCGTCATCATCACAATTGGATGATTGTATTTGGTCAGTGACGGAGACAATCATAGTGTGTGCAGAGCCTGTGTTTACCCTGCATGATAATGACAGGTCACCAAGACAGCAGAAGGTGATGATGGTTTCCACGACAGAGTCAAGACGCAGGTGAGCAACATTCACTTGTGTGGTCTTAAGATGCATTAATGAGCTGCTTTTAACACATTTGCAATGGCAAAATACAGCCTAACCCAAATATGAAAGGTAATGCTGCATGTGCAAAACAACATTTCTATCTCCATCCACTAATATCTGCTAATGTAAATAAAGCAGGCCTATCAGAACAGCCTTTCATATGCAGTCAGCAGGGCACCTGCGTCTCTTCTCAAGCAGACATGACTTCTCATGAACAGATGGCCAGAGAGTGAAGGAGTGAGAAAAGAGGTGCTAAAAAGGTGTGAACACGATATATTTGAGAAATTACTCAGAAAAATGAATATGCTTCCTGGAGAGACTCAGTGGAGCAACTGCCTTGATGTTTCTAAGCGGCCCATGGAGCCAAAAAAATGCATAAAGGGCTAAGACAGTGCTTTGGTTCAGGCTTTCAAAATGCTATTCTACTAATACAGCTGAACAGTTTCCCACTTACAAACTCAACATGAAACGGCATTCACATCTTATTTTACTTCCGTCATGTGACATATTTCAGAGTGAAATGCAATATTCAACAAAAAAGTCATTTTGATTTGAACTGCTAAATAAGCTGCAATATTTTCTGTAAAAGCACTTATAAGTTTATAAGTTACTTGTTGTGGTTTATAAGTTACTTGTTGCGGTTTTATAACTTATAAGTTATTTGTTGTGAAATGTGCTATTTGGTCATAAAATATGGGTGTTCAGTTCCATACAAAAATGGAGCCAGATCTGAATAAAAAAACAACATCTAATAGCCCGAGGCCTAGGTTTAATACAGAGTGCTAATAAAAATCCACCATATACCCTACTCCAATATATTACATTAAATCAATTTGCTACTATTAAATCACATGACACAGTGACATTGCACTGCAGAAACATTGCCTGGAAAGGGAATACTTTCTTTTCAAAGAGTGCTCAAACACACTTTACTGTCAGATCAGAGAGATTTTTGAAGCCCACTTTAAGCATAAGCCCACTCACAGCATCAAGGCCTATGTTCAATGAATAAAACCTACCTTTCCATCTCGGACATGCTCCTGTTCTTGTCCTGTGACGCCCTGAAAGAAATAGAAACATTTGCTTTATTTCGTTAGATGTGGTTACGAGCTGCTGCCCCCTTCTGGTGGACACATGATACCTAAATCTGCATTGTTTAATGGAGAAATAATGTAGCAGATGATATATATATATGACTCTTTCCTGGTATTCATCATATAACAATTTTGTTCACCATTTTTCAAAAATATGGCTTCAGGTTAAAAACATATATTTCATGGCACAAGCAAAAATTTTATGAATATAGAAATAGGTAGATATAGGTTCTTGAGAAAAAATATAAATACATAAAATATAATTTTGTTTTTTATACCTTGTGTTTTAGCAGACCACTGAGGTCACCAGCCTCTTGTAGTTTGGATTTGTATAACATCCAGCGATAACGCAGCTCTTCTAGTTCCATGTCCTCCTCTGCTGACTTACTCTGCTGACCAGCGATCAGTTTCTGGAACTGACTCTGACCCCAGGCTACACCGGCACGTAAACCCTATACAGAAATCAAGGCAGAGTTACTATTAGGGGTTTGTGTGGGTATGTTGGTCAAAGATTTGTGCTCATAATTGGATCACAATGCAATTATTTCAATTCCAAAATTAAAAAATCCTTTTTATAATGCAAGTCAAAAGTTTGGGGTTAATTATATTTTTTTTTCATTTTTGAATGTTTTTTCATTTTCTTATGGCTGCTTTTATTTGATAAAAATACAGTAAAACAGCACATTTTAGAAATTGTATTAGCGTTTAAAATAACAGTTTTCTATTTTAATATATTTTAAAATTTAATTTATTCCTGTGATGGCAAAGCTGAAGTTTCAGCATCATTACTCCAGTCTTCAGTGTCACATGATCCTTCAGAAATCATTCTGCTGATTTGCTGCTCAAGAAACATTTCTAATGATCAATGCTGAAAACAGTTTGTGTTGCTTAAAGGAACAGGCGTACTATGAGAGCAGCGGCGCAATGATATGCAGCAGCGCCTGAAAATAGGCTAACTTCCGTCAACATAACCAATGTGACAACCTGCTTACTCAGAGCGTGCTGGGGACTATTTTCAGGCGCTGGTACGGCAGCAAAGTTCCTTGATCATTACGTAGGAATGAGAGTATAGTTCCTAGCCATATCTGTCTAGAAAATCGCAACTTTTCATTTTCCGTCAGTCTTAGTACACGATGTAACTATACACATCACCAGTGATGGGAATGACGGCGTTATAGATAAATGGCGTTACTAACGGAATAAATTTTTTTCAGTAATGAGTAATCAAACTAATTACTGTTTCTCCTGTTACAACGCCGTTAGCGTTACTGAGAATAAAATGCGGCGTTACTATAATTGAGCTCACTGAAGCGGTTTTCATCCGAACAGGCTCTCTGTCAGTCGGACCTGCAACATCTATTTTTTCTCTGGTTGGTTTGTGTGTATGTGTGTGTGTGCGGGCAGGCGGGCGTGTGTGCGTGCATGCCATGCGTGTTTTTGGTACACATAACTGATGATGATTGGTGGGTGGGTGGGTGGGAGACAAGGTTGAGTTCACACACACCTATGTCACACACCGACGACCAGGAGGATTCAGAGCGATGGCAAGTCCAACGACTTCAAAGGTAGCTTTCGCAAACTGGAAGTATAAGCACTACTTTTCCCTCGTTGAGGTGAAAGTTAAGAATGTTTATGTAATATGTAACTTATGCCCAGGAAGAAAGAGTCTCTCCACGTCAGTGGCAAGTAATTCTAATCTAATGAAGCACCATCACATGCCGCCACACAATTTGTGGCTAAAAACCCAGGTGATAACGTAAGCTCCACTATCAAAGGAGTAGTATAGTACTGATAATATTTACACTATAGTAGGCCTACTGATAATATTTACAATAATATATTGAATTTGATAGGTGTCTCTCACATTGTCCCACAGCAACATTACAATAGTGTACATTAATGTACAATGTTTTATAATAATAATTTATTCTATTTAGTGTCCAATTCATTCATTTAACATATTTAATATTGGGGCATCCAAGTTATTTGACATATTTGAACATTTGAAAAAAAAAAAAAAAAAAAGTAACAGTAGTTATTTTCCCCAGTAATTAGTTACTTGTATAGTGATGTAACTCAGTTACTAACTCAGTTACTATTTGTAAGAAGTAATTAGTAACTATAACTAATTACTTCTTTTAAAGTAACGTGCCTCCAGGGTTGCTGACATCACCAGCCCCAATATTTACATAAAGACCTCCTCCGAGAATATTAAATAAGGGGGGACGAGGCCATTTTGTATCGCCGCAGGGAATAGTTGTTGTGGTAGGCTAGTTAGCAGGCTGGAGTGTTGTTGCCAATGCCGAAGAAAAGCTGCTATTTTCATCCGGATTGCAGGTCCACTTTGTTCAGCCTTCCTAGGGACGGGGGTGTGTTGCAGTGCGTTTAACATACAATATGTTATATGCATGTGTGTATGAGACAGAAGGGAACAGGTCACATTTGCAGCAGATATATGCTGCCCATCATAAATCAAAGCACGAGACAGACAGGGGTCGGAGGAGAAGACCGGAAAATGTGACATAATGGACAATATTCGTCTGTATTTGCAATACACGAACCGCGGTTCAGCTGCGTGAGACAAACGCTGCCAGTGTGAGACGGGCGTGCGCGGCTCCCGCTGAACATTTCACGGAGGAAAGCTTCCACAATCGCGAGTTCAATGCAGGATTCTTACAACGGCTTGTCCTGAAAGATGGATTTAAAAACAGAAGCTGTTTACGGGCCACAACCTGTAAGTATGATTTATTTTTCGTCGATGTGTTTTCCTGTAATAGTTCGTATTGTTAATTGTATGTTGTAGCAAGCAAACCAGTTTTAAATTATTCTTTGATTAGAGCTTTTATGTATTTTTTATCTACAGGCATGCTAAACATGGTTCTGTGTTTGATTTGGATACTATAGTAAAGCCAATGTTTAGTGTTCGTTCTTGCAACAGATATTTGGCTATAATCATTCTAAAAATACAAAAGTAACGGTGCCATTCAGTAGCGATCACTATAGATCCGCAGTCTTTACTCTTGAGGACTGAACAGGTTCTGCTCAATCATCTTCACTAAAATTGTCTGGGTCTGACTCGGGGCTCAAATTGGTGTGGTTTTATTGACGCCATTGTACTACCCAAAGCACAGACTACCGGTAAAGGTAAGGGGCGTAACGTTTCCGACAAACGTGCACTAGGCGGTTAGCGAATCACAACACACTGGACCAGCTAACCAATCTGAGCCCATTACGTATTTTTGAGGGACTGGCTTCATACAACCCGGAAACCATCAGACCGTTTTTACAAGGAGGGACAGAGCAGTGTAGAATAAAGATCAAATATATGAAAAACCCCACAAACACAATCAAGCCTTCGAAAGAATGTGTTTTACCACCCGTTTAATATCTTTTGTGGAAGCTTTCATAAATTTCAGGGATTTTTTTTATGAATACAAAGTTCAAAAGAACAGCATTTATTTGAATTACAAAATATTTTGTAACAATGTAGAAGTACAGTTACTTGATCAATTTAATGCATACTTGGTAATTAAAATTATTTTCTTAAAAAATATAATATTACTGACAGAGGCTGTCAGCTCAAATTTCATCAGATATGACAGCTTCCAGGTACTTTTTCCAAGCCTGGGGTAAAACCGAAACACAAGCCTTTTAAAACTTCACAGATCTGCAACTACATTCGTACTGATGGAAATGTACGTTCAACGCACTACACACCAGACTCTCACAGACATGTAGCTTCACATATTGAAAATGATCCAGCATGTTCTGTGTGACCAAAGTAAAACATCCCACTGCGTGATTTGTTGAATAAGATATCAACGCTATCAAAGATTGTTTTTTACTCTAACACTATTTGATATTTTGCACTCTTCATTAAACTTTAAATCAAAAACAGATAAAAAATAAAGCAAATTGTTTTTAAAAACACCACCAACCTTAAGTGTATTCTGTCTTATCCTCAGTTCTTTAGCGCTCAGGGATCTTTGGTTGTTCAGAATTCCTGTGAGTTTGTCATTTTCCTTGTGAAGCCACGCTTCAAACTCCCTTCTCTGGGCCTCCATATCAGCATGACACTGGGGCCCCTGAGAGCCCATCTACAGAAGAAATGGAAAGAGACATCCCTCTGTCCGTTTATTATAGCCTGGGTATCGCTTGCTTAATGGTGGCTCTAGGGTTTAGTGATCCAGCTAAAAATGATCTTGATATTTTCTTAGATCTTTTGATGATATATCTTTTAATGCATTTGCTCTGAAATAATTAGAAGAACTTTGGCCATAATTAGATTCTTTGATGAATAGAAAGTTCAAAATAACATTTCCATAGAAATATTTTGTAACTTTATAAATGTCTTTACGGTCACTTTTGATCCATTTAATGTGGCACACATGCTGAATAAAAGTATTAATTTCTTTCAAAAAAAAAAAAACTTTTGAAAAGTAGTGTATATGTACCAGTATAACAATGCATTGACAAATAGACCAATACATGCAATTGCATGCAAACATTTCTAAATGATGATGCATACAATTTGTAGAAAGGTTTGAAACTTTGATTTCACTGAAATGAACAATTTGCAGTGATTAAAAAAAAAAAAAAAACTAATTCTACCAGTTCTAATACAGATATTTAAATCAGAGACATTATCATACTTCTAGATGAAAAGACAAGGAGAGACTGTGAAATGACATACATTTATAAAGCGTAATGGTCAAAAACGGAATCAAATAAAATCACTGCAATTTTCACGATGTAATTTAATTATAATCGCATGCAAAATCTCGCACATTTCTTATATAATTCCAGCCCTAATGGTGACAGTCAGAATAACAAGAGTTATATTTTAATCATCTTTACCTGATTGTCATCAGTTGAGCCATAAGCAACACTGGTGGAGGCACTGATTTGTGACGGCCGCATCCTTTTCTGTGCATCATCAGAAATGCCATATCTGCTTCGAATATCCAGATCTTCAATCCCAGAACTAACCATGTGTTCTTCAACCCATTCACCAGTCCGACCACCTCTCATAAGCAAGTCACCACCATAAGAGCCTTCCATCCCTATCTGCTTCCTGTTCACAGTACAGTCACCTCTAGACATAACTGCATCCACCTCATCATCAATGGACCGGTCTTGGTAACTCCTCTCTTTTCTCCTGACCACTGAACGTCCAGGTCTTACGATGCCCTCAGAGACCACAATTCGAATTTGTTCTGGATTTGCTTCAATGTTCCTCTCCAGCTCTGGGCGATCAGTTGATTCTGATCTGAGCAGGAATCTCTGATGCTGATCCGGTCCTTTGTCACCTGTGTCAAGTCCCACTTCAAAGTCTATAGGCGTTACCTGGTGATGCCCGTCTGCCCATCTGTCCAGGAACTCGCCTGTGGCAGCATGTCCATTTAGAAGACTATAAAGTTACAGTGAAAGTAATAAATATGTTGTCAAAAATATATTGGCCGTGTTGACAATTAATCAGACAACATTTGTCCATTTTTAAATTGGCAAAGTATTTTAACAATGAAAAATGACACAATCACCGACGAAATACATAGTTCAATAGAAAAAGCTACATTCTAGATGCTTTTCCCCAACTCCTGACTAGTAAACACAAAAGTGATTCACATAGCAATCAAAAATAATTGAAACAACAAGAGCAGGTGAACTGGTTGCAGAATGTGAAATATGCCTTTTGGAATTTCTATTAGGTTTTTAAACAGGTCTGACAAAATTGTATCACAATTATGCTTCTTGAGTCATAGTTTCTGTCCATTTAATACCATCAACACCCTGCAAGCATTACTAAGTAATGTAAGAATGCTTCTTACAGCATTACCTGTAAAGATTGAGACTAAGCGTGTGGAGGGATACCCAGGACTCTCGAAGGCGTTTAAGGTCTTGAAGGATGTGAACTTTGCCTTTCTCAGAAGTTCTAGCCAGCACGGTCTGACCCTGAGCCTCTGTCTGATGAAGCTGAAGTTCCTTCTCAGGAAACTCTCCTAGCGCCCTCTAGAGGACAACAACAACAGTGACGCAGAATTAAGTTTAAAGCACTACAAGGGCGTGCACAGTCAAACATTCATTTGCTCATATCCTGCATATACAGTGCTTTTGTGACATGACTCAAGTGACTTGTAATAGTAATACATCAAGTATTTGAATCTTGTTAAATATGTTTATGAATGGGTTTAATATGTTAATAGATTAAATTGTAGAATGTTATCCCTTATAAAACATACCATGATATTCATGATTTCTGACAAAATACAGGTGCAGCAAAAATTTACTGACAAAAAGTGATAATCGCTGACAATTTTTTTTTTAATTATTATTTAGTTTGACCTGTATTCTTATATTCAGGGGTTCCACTTTTTTAAACCAATTCCCATGACTTTTCTTAAGATTGAAGACTGAAAATAATTTCAAATGGCCTTGGGAACTATTTATATGGCATCAATCATACAATTTTCAAAAAAAGATATTTAGCATACAATGCTATTTATTAATTTGTTGTTTTAACTGTTTTAAAGCCTTCAGTTTGTACATTGTTTGAATTTTGTTGTGGAATACCATGCGTTATAACAAAATGCTTTTCCAAAAATGTTTGACTTCTTTATTAAGATTATTGAACAAATAAATAAACAGATTAATCAATTATTCAAATTAAAAAACACATAATGATAATAATAATAATAATACAACAATAGATTAAAATGGGATCCTTCAATCATTGTAAAAAGCTTTGTTGTGTTTATTTAATGTACTTTTCTTATTAAAAGCAACATTAAATGAAGCCATAAGTGTAGGCATAGGCGTACCTCAGCTTCATGCTGGCGGTTATCAATGCTCCATTCCCCATCTGATCCACGAAACGACTCCAGCTTCTGTCTCATGATCATTAACCACTTCTCCAAATTCAGAATATTTTCATGTAAACTCTCATGTTCCGCAATGTTCTCCTCGCTTTCATTCACCTTCATCTGGAATGATCAACAACAACACGTATACATGTGAATACACACATACATTATGAAGGATTCATTATGAAAATCCTTCTCAGACGTGAGAAGGATTTTAGTGCAGTAAAATTCTGGTATCGGTTCAGAAAATAAAAAAATCTATTCGGGCCACAAGTGTGCATTAAAACTGAAGTAAGGACGTCTGATCAAGGCCTTCATAGTCATCATCTTCATCACCATCATGATCAACACACAGCGGGAGGTATGGAAACCGGGGTGTGATCTCAGCAGTTTCCACAGATCTTCAGGGTTAAATCAGAATCACTTGTGAAGTTGGGCATTTTTGAAGAGGCTAGTAAAAAGATATGTGAGTCATTCCACGAAACCAGTAGAATTTGAGTCCCTCTGACCTTTTTAAGTGTATTTTATCTATTGGGTCACCAAAATCTATTTTTAAAAGCTTTTTGTATAAATTGAAATGTCTCCTTTAATAAAGTTTAAAAAACATGACATAAATTTTATCATTATATTAGAAATTATCTTGTTTTTTCAGTTGGCACTACCTATTTTGTCACGTCCCTCATGGCCTTCTATGAAAGTGTACTTGGGATATGAATACTAAAATTAGAAAAAAGTCCATACATTTTGCCAGTGCCATAAATATCTATCTTAGCTTTTTAGCTGGTAAGGTTTTTTTTCTAAGCAAATATATGATTATTCATTAAAATTACATTATTTAGTTCCGTACCTCAGTAACCCCTCAACACCGTTACACACATCATTCTCCCCCCATAAAAATAATGAATTGATCCTTACGTGACATCAACAACTGGAAGTGACATCATAGAAGTCTTCTGAACAACATTGTGTGCAGACACATGTAAATTACCACCTTCTCTTATAATTATAACTTATTTATATTGTGATATTGTGGTTGTCAAGCTTAACGACTCAACCCCGTTACATCAAATAAAGATAGAAAACTATTACTTGTGAAAATGAACTTTGTTATTTTAACAATATACATGATTTCTTAATATCATGCATGCCATGTGCTCTCCTGTTATTCACTACATGTAGAGCAGTGACAATTTTGAGCAAAAAATCACAACCCTGTTACACTCAACCCCGTTACTTCTTCGATAATAACAGGGTTGTGAGATTGTGATGGGGTTGTGTTTAACACTTTGGTTCTGAAGTTATCCAGTAATTTATATTAATTATTATATTTGATCAAAAGTCTTTTACCACATGCATACAGTGAGGAAAATAAGAATTTGAACACCCTGCTATTTTGCAAGTTCTCCCTCATAGAAATCATGGAGGGGTCTGAAATTGTCATCGTAGGTGCATGTCCACTGTGAGTGACATAATCTAAAAAAAAAAATCCAGAAATCACAATATGATTTTTTAACTATTTATTTGTATGATACAGCTGCAAATAAGTATTTGAACACCTGTCTATCAGCTAGAATTCTGACCTTCAAAGACCAGTTAGTCTGCCTTTAAAATGTCCACCTCCACTCCATTTATTATCCCCTCATTATTCAGAATTTCATATTTCTATAAATTAACGATGCAAAAAAATATTAGGAATAAAAGAAATAGTTCACTAAGAAATAAAATTAATTCACTCTCTGAAAATATCTAAAATCTAATTTATGCTTATGCATATTTTCTATTTACTATTTAAGTCTTTTTTGACTTTCAAAAAAGAGCTCCGGGTAACAAAAACCCCCCCACACAACTTAATTCACAAATACTTCCATGCACAAAGTTAGCGTGTGGCTTTTGATAAATTGGAATATAGTATAAGAAACTACTTCATTGTAGTCTGCTTTCGTTGTATAGAAAAGAGCAGCACAAACTAATTTTGTGTTACACAAGAAAAAAAATATGAGAGTTACTAATTTATGTTTTTTTTTTTTTTGGGGTCAACTACAACTAATTAAATGGACAGTTCACCCAAAGATGAAGATTCTGTCATCATTTACTCACCCTCATGTTTTTCCATACCTGTATGACTTTCATTCATCTTTGAAATGCAAATCAAGATATTTTAATTAAATCTGACTCATTTTTGTGTGAACTAACCCTTTAAATTTAAAACCATATATAAGAAATTTAAAAAACCTTGAGCAGAACGGATCTTACCCGAACTGCCTTATAAAGCAATTTCCATTCCGCATACAGACGCTCAAACTTTGTCCTGTTTGCAGGGTTGGATGACACCAGTGTCTCCAGAGCTATGATATGGGCTTCACAATCTTCCAAGTCTTTTCTAATGACCTGCAAAGAGATGCACACTCATTTTAAATTCAGTCTGCCACTAGCGAGTCTTTCCCGCTCCCACCTGGACAAGCCACTCTGATCAAACCAGCGCAAACACATTGAGCTCAGCGTGAAATAACTCCTATCTCCTTAAATTATTCACATGACTCTTTTAGTGTGCCGAAAGACGATCTAATCAAAAGTCACTGTGCGTCTACAGCTCACCACATGCAGAGATTAGAACCAAAACAGCTGTTTAAAATGAAATTCAAAAAGCTGCGTGCAAAGCAGAATTTTTTTTGAAGTCTGAAATTGCTATACGCTTCTGTTTTCTTGTGCTGCTCACCCGGAGTTGATCGGCCTGGCTCTTCTTGGCTAGAATGTCAGGTTGAAGTCCATCCGCCTTGACAAACCGCTCCTTTATAGATGTCAGTTTTTTTTGTATGGAGTCATAGGCATCGGAAAAGTCCTTCGTCTTTGATATCAAACCCTAAGGGCATACATAGGATATATACTTATATAATTTAACACAGATATCTGCATCCTTTTTGACTAAGGACGTAATAATCTCAATATCATAATAATTTAAAGGGGTACTTCACCGCTGGAAAAATGAATGTGTATTTAAATTGGGTCATTTATGTAGTAGAAATGTTAAATTATTTGTATTGTCGTATCAACGTGTGCTCGGCAAAACCGTTTTGTACTTGAGCGCCACCAAGTTGTGTTTTACTGTAACTTCAGCAGCTCCAGGCATGTGAATTAAAGCGCCGATCTCATTGGTCGACCAGTTTTAACGCGCAGCGTCAAAACAAAAAAACGAAACCAAGGCATTTTTTCAAATGGCGCTTTTACGCCTGCCATTTTTGCACGTCGAAGTGGAAGAAGTGGAAACAAGGGGGTGTTCTGAAGACAGACTGTTACCTGTGAAACACGGGTGTTCTGAAACACCCCCATTAGCAATTAGTGCTTCCCACCTGATGAAATGAACGCGGCAAAACCGACAGTACAGATCCACTTTTGCAGCACGACTGAAGCGTGGTGTTGTGACGCTTCCCCTCATGTGTATGTTGATGGGCGTTCCTCAAGTTTACCGCTATGGGTGTGCGTTTGAGCCAGCGGGGAATAAAAAACAAAGGACCAGCGAGAGACTTCTCTTCACCAGTGGGTTGGGCTAATCCAAAAGAAGTGGAAACAAGGGGGTGTTCTGAAGACAGACTGTTACCTGTGAAACAGGGGTGCTCTGAAAACACCCCCATTAGCAATTAGTGCTCTCCACCTGATGAAATGAACGCGGCGCGGCAAAACTGATGAAATTAACTCGGCGTGGCAAAACTAACGAAATGAACGCGGCAAAAAAATCGACCAATCAGAATTTTGGTCGAGCCAGAACCTATCGACTAATAATCTTAATAATTCTTAATATATACATACAGTACTGTGAAGAAGTCTTAGGCACTTTAGTATTTTCACCAAAACAAAATGGTTAAGTCAGTTATTTATATGTTTTGCTGAAGTGTGGAAATATCAGTTAACATTTCCAAAAAAACTCAGACACACTAAATCCAGAATAACTGTGGAAATGTTTCCAAGACGCTTGAAGAAACCTGCTTGAAAAACTATGTGCAGGTGTACCTGAACTAAAGCTGTTTTAAATGCAAATGGAGGTTTGATTTACTGTTGTTAATAGAAGTTAATTGATAAATAAAATATATCTTGGAGACGTTGTCGCAGTTCTTCTGGTTTTAGTCAGTCTCAGTTTTTTCCATGTAAATCACAGACTCGATGATGGAGATCGGATCATACCTACTGTTGTCAGACACAAAAATCACACTGGAATTTTTTTTTTTTTGTCAAAATACTAACGTGCCCAAGACTTTTGCACAGTATATGTATGTAGATATGTATATATTAGACATTTGTTTGTACTTTATGTTATAATTAACATATTGCACATATGTATTTCTCTTTAAATGTTTTTTTTTTCTCCAGGTTTTTTAATCTTTTACATTTTATTTATTGTTTATATTCAATACCACAATAACTCTATCAAAAATAAAGACTAGACTGTAATTTTTACAACTTTATTTGCCAGCATACATTTATAAAAAAAAACAAGGATTCTTGTTTTTCAGCTAGACATGATAAGCTTTGACTTTGACCATATTTATCTACAAATATGAAAGACTATGCATGTTAAGGCTAATGGTGGGGGTAAAAACTTTTGATGTAGCTCAGGCATTTACAGCCTGCATACAGCAGTAAAATTGAGCTGTGGCTGGTGGGGTACCTGTAGGCGGTTCTTGCGCTGTTGGAGCTGGCTGTGGAGTAACTCTCTCTTCCTCATATCCCCGCTGAGCTCTTCCAACAGATCGTCAGCTTTCTCTTGGCCAAAAACAGAGCTGAGCAGATCACTCTTCACCTGGAGCAAACTCAAACGCTCCTGGAGCTGCACGCTTTTTTTAAGTAACTTCTACAAAGAACAAAACAAAAGAAGAAAAAGCACTCTCAATAACTTCAAAGAAAACAAAGCACTAACACCATATTAAGGTGCCACGATGAAGGCAAAAAGCACTGCAAATGCTTAAATACAATACGAACATATCCACAACAGATTTTCGCATTAACTGGATTTGTCACCTTTATTTTCTCAAAACAAATTGTAAATCAGGTGTGGAAACGGGAAATGGGAAAACATTGCAACACTCTCTAAATTAGGAGTTTCAAGATTCAAACTTATTGCACAGTGATGTTTTTCAGCTGGCTAACATAAATGGTTTTGTCTAAATTGCAGGATTTACTTAAGATAACCCTTAAAATACCATTTAGAATGGGCTAAATCATTGATCATCAGTGATCATTTTCCAGCAAGAATGTTTATGAATTTACAGCTATCAAGTTACATAACTATATAGTTTCCAGCCATTATTGCAAATTAAAAATAATAATAAATAGGGTCAAAATAGCAAAAACAGCAATACTGTGAAATATTATTGCAATTTAAAATAACTTTTCTATTTTAATATATTTTGACATTTATTTCTGTGATGGAAAAGCTGAATCTTCAGCATCATTCCTTCAGTCTTTACATGATCCTTCAGAAACCATACTAATATGCTGATCTGGTGCTCAAGGAACATTTATTAGGGGCCAAGCACAGAATGTGCGTAGGCACCTATTGAAACCGTTCGATTTCTTATTATTATTATTATTATTATTCCGCCGAAAGTCTATGGCAGCCCATAGAACCGCTTGCGGGAAAGTTGTGAAATTTGGCACACAGATAGAGGACAGTCCCAGCATTAAGCACGCCAATTTTGGAATCTCTAAAACAATCCCTCTAGCGCCACCACATGTCCAAAGTTGCACTAATGTTTATGCTAATAACTTTTGAACCATAAGGGCTAGAAACAAAATTCTTTTTTCCTCTGATTCCTTGGCTCAAGCCAATTCGATTGCACCCTATGACGTCATTTTGCGTCATGATAATTTTCCCGCCATTTTTAATTAACCGAAAAACCTACTTTTGCAAACTCCTCCTAGGCCGTTGCTCCAATTTGCACGAAAATTGAACCAGATCATCTTCAGACTATGGTGACAAAAGCGTATTAGACTCAAGATGATTAGTCAAACTGTTCTTGAATAATACTCGAATGAAATCGACTAATTGCCCACAAAAATGAAAGTCAGGCTCTATCTCCACAACGCTTTATCGTATTCAAACCAAACTTGGTACATGTCATCACATGTATGACCTGAGGCAACATGCAGCGTTTCGGCGCAGCGCCGCCTAGTGGTCCAGAGATACATACATTTTATATTTTTGATTATAACTTAAGAACGCTTTAGCCAAATATCACAAAACTGGTCTCTTAAGAGTCGGGGCATCACGCCGAGTCTTACCATACCCAATTTTCCCATATCAACCATTTTGGGCGTCGGCCATTTTGAATTTTGTCAGAAAGTGCTATGTTTTACAAACGCATTGGCGTATCATTACGAAACTCGGTGTGTGTCTTCGTCACCAAGCTTTGAAAGTACTCAAAAAGTTTCAAGGCAGCGCCACCTTGTGGACAAAAGTTATAATGAATTTTCCAATAATGCTAATAACTTTTGATTAAATTTGACTATTGGCATAAATCTGGTTTTAATAGATTCCTTGGGTCATGCCAAGATCAGAGATCCCAATTTTACCATATTTGGCCAAACATTCTGTTCGCCATTTTGATTTCTTTTAGAAACCGACTTTTACAAACTCCTCCTAGACCATTTGTCTGATTTTCACCAAAATTGAATCGTAACATCTTCAGACTACTACAGCAAAAAGTTATTAATTTCGTGTCAACAGACAAACCGGTTTTCATATACTGCAGCGACAAAGTTGAGCCATGATGCCAAAATGACTCTTGAGGCTGTATCTCTGCAATGCTTTGACATACTGACACCAAACTTTGCCTTTGTCATTGTCATCTCACTTTGACCACACCACATCAATTTCGTTACTGCGCCACCTATTGGTCAAAAGTGACAAACCATTAAATCATATTATTAGTGACTGTATATATGATTTTTCTTAAAATGCCTTTAATTGCTCATTGTTGCAGTTGGTCTAACAATCTCAGCTATGTTGGCATGTTTTATTGGCTTGTTTGCACTTGGCCCCGTTAATTATTATTATTATTATTCCGCCGAAAGTCTATGGCAGCCCATAGAACCGCTTGCGGGAAAGTTGTGAAATTTGGCACACAGATAGAGGACAGTCCCAGCATTAACCACGCCAATTTTGGAATCTCTAAAACAATCCCTCTAGCGCCACCACATGTCCAAAGTTGCACTAATGTTTATGCTAATAACTTTTGAACCATAAGGGCTAGAAACAAAATTCTTTTTTCCTCTGATTCCTTGGCTCAAGCCAATTCGATTGCACCCTATGACGTCATTTTGCGTCATGATAATTTTCCCGCCATTTTTAATTAACCGAAAAACCTACTTTTGCAAACTCCTCCTAGGCCGTTGCTCCAATTTGCACGAAAATTGAACCAGATCATCTTCAGACTATGGTGACAAAAGCGTATTAGACTCAAGATGATTAGTCAAACTGTTCTTGAATAATACTCGAATGAAATCGACTAATTGCCCACAAAAATGAAAGTCAGGCTCTATCTCCACAACGCTTTATCGTATTCAAACCAAACTTGGTACATGTCATCACATGTATGACCTGAGGCAACATGCAGCGTTTCGGCGCAGCGCCGCCTAGTGGTCCAGAGATACATACATTTTATATTTTTGATTATAACTTAAGAACGCTTTAGCCAAATATCACAAAACTGGTCTCTTAAGAGTCGGGGCATCACGCCGAGTCTTACCATACCCAATTTTCCCATATCAACCATTTTGGGCGTCGGCCATTTTGAATTTTGTCAGAAAGTGCTATGTTTTACAAACGCATTGGCGTATCATTACGAAACTCGGTGTGTGTCTTCGTCACCAAGCTTTGAAAGTACTCAAAAAGTTTCAAGGCAGCGCCACCTTGTGGACAAAAGTTATAATGAATTTTCCAATAATGCTAATAACTTTTGATTAAATTTGACTATTGGCATAAATCTGGTTTTAATAGATTCCTTGGGTCATGCCAAGATCAGAGATCCCAATTTTACCATATTTGGCCAAACATTCTGTTCGCCATTTTGATTTCTTTTAGAAACCGACTTTTACAAACTCCTCCTAGACCATTTGTCTGATTTTCACCAAAATTGAATCGTAACATCTTCAGACTACTACAGCAAAAAGTTATTAATTTCGTGTCAACAGACAAACCGGTTTTCATATACTGCAGCGACAAAGTTGAGCCATGATGCCAAAATGACTCTTGAGGCTGTATCTCTGCAATGCTTTGACATACTGACACCAAACTTTGCCTTTGTCATTGTCATCTCACTTTGACCACACCACATCAATTTCGTTACTGCGCCACCTATTGGTCAAAAGTGACAAACCATTAAATCATATTATTAGTGACTGTATATAGGATTTTTCTTAAAATGCCTTTAATTGCTCATTGTTGCAGTTGGTCTAACAATCTCAGCTATGTTGGCATGTTTTATTGGCTTGTTTGCACTTGGCCCCGTTAATGGCTGCTCGCAGCTATATTTATTATTATTATTATCAAGGTTGAAATCAGTTGTGCTGCTTAATATTTTTGTGGAAACCGTGATACATGTTTTCAGTGTTTTTGTTTTGATGAATAGAACAGCTTTTGTGTAAAATTGAAATCTTTTATAACATTTCGAACTTTCGATCAATTGAATACATCCTTGCTAAATAAAAGGATTCATTTCTCAAGAAAAAAAAATCTTATTGACCCCAAACATTTGAATAGTAATGTATCTGGAGTGACACATTTTTACACCACCATCCTGCACAAGAAAAAAAAAGTCTTGTTGAAGGCTCTCACACTTTTTCAAGAAAACTGTGGCTATAATAATTTACCTCTATATTCTGCACGAGCAGAGCGATATGCGAGAATTCCGTCACCTCGGCGGAAGCCTCCAGCACCTGAGAAACCACCTGACTCCACTGGCTGAAGCCATACAGAGGGTCCTGCAGTATCTGCCTGAGAGCTGTCTCGCTTTCAGAGGACAGCCTGAAAGATCTGCCTTTCATACTGTCACAGGAAACACAAAACAACTCTACTGAGTAGTCCTTTACAGTATGAGCTTATAGGGCTTTGGCAGATGGCTGCCACAAAACAAATGAATAAATAAATGCAGTAAACCCTGTGTGTAATGCACTAATTGTTTGAAGAGCTTACATTAGCACTTTTTTATTGCTGGATACACATTGTTTACGGCTGACTAGACCTGTGTGAGTGACATCCAATTGACAGAAACACAATGGGGATGAAAACCTACATGTGACGAGCCTCCCATTGTGTCTGCATGACGGAATGTTTACCGTCAGTATCAATAGCTAATGATTAATAAAAAATCCATCAAAGTATTTCTCCTTGCCTCATTCCTCCATTGCCGGAGGCTGTTTGGGGGTGCATGTGAGTTTGCTGCTCACCTCTGGTACTCTTTCACCACTGCTAGCACCTCATCAGACAGGGTTTTAGAATCTTTTGGGAATCGGAATAGCTCTTTCAACTTTGATTTTAGCTGTTCCACCCTGGGCTCCTCTGCGATGAGCTTGTTGCGCACCCCCTGAAATGTGGATGTAGAAAACGAATCAATGAAATTAGTACACACATCCTGAGCTTAAGCTCATTCAAGCAGGGCATTAATGCAGAATTTCTCCACATGGGGTCCAGACAGCTTTCATTGATATAAAAAAGGTTTTCATCCTTGCTGGTTTTTCCCATCACAGATATAATAATAATAATAATAATAATACATGTTATATACACACACACACACACACACACACACACACACACACACACACACACACACACACACACACACACACACACACACACACACACACACACACACACACACACACACACACACACACACACACACACACACACACACACACACACACACACACACACACATGATCCTTCAGAAACCATTTCAAAATGCTGATTTGGCGATCATAGCTCATTATCCATGTTGAAAACAGTTTAGTTATATTAATACTAAATAAATAGATAATTGTTCTGAAATGGCTTAAACATTTTACTAAATGAAAACATTATGACATTTCATAATAAACGTCATGTATTAAGGAAAAATATATACATTGCATATAACACTTAATCTCAAACAGAAATATTCTAAAATAATGCCGTTTTTATCACATATATTATACATGTAGCCACTTCTGTGAAAACTGTTAGGTGATAGTTCAAAGTTCTGATTCTGAATCAATGTAAATTAAACAGATTTGGAAAAATGTATTGAACATACAACTTCTGACACTGTTTTTGCTAAGTTTAAATCAGAAAACGTAAATCATCTCAATGTCGAATTTAGATAGAAAAAATGTGATTGTGCGTGGTGAAGCGCTATGCAGTTAGCAAATAAGACGCAACTGAAACTGAAATACTGAATACAAAGTGTCACAACATTTCACCCTTGTGTGTCCATCATTATGGAGGCATTCCACACAACAGAGCCAATGTTCCAAAAACCACTTGTAGAATTAGATTTACTATGGCTCAAATTACTGTCACACCCCTCATAGGAATTTACCAAAGGCATTCCCTAAATCACCATAAGTGTCATGAGCTGTCACAAAAATATGTAGAGTCTCCATCTGTGTCCTACAAGAACACTTTTTGGGTTACTTTTTTACAAGAATTTGGGAGTGGTGAGAGAGATGAACAGAGTGCTAACCGTGTGTGTCTTCCATTGAGCTACCAAATGTTCCTCAGTCCTCTCCCCGTCCCTGCTCTCCAGCTCACTGCTAAGGTTCTGGACCAGGGATCGGAGCTGCATCAGGTCCACCTCCAGCTCCTTACAGCGTTTTAAATACTCGCTCTCAGAGTCCAATGAGCTCTGGAGCTCTTCTTGTATCTCCACTAAGGCTAGGCGTAATCTCTGCCAGGCCAGCCTCAACTCCTCCATCTCTTTTGTGATCTTCTCCGCACCTGCTGGAGACGTGTTGGCCTTCACCGCCTCAGACAACCTTTCAATGTGCTGGAGAGTGAGTTCTTCTTTGGCTATACTAGCATCCAGCTCCTGATAGAGAAATAATGAATTATTTAAGATTCATTTCACATATTCTTCATAATGTAACAAGGCCTTCTAAACATGGCAAGTGCAATGTGATGCAATAGCCAAAGACAACCATCTCGATGTGTACACAGACCAGCAAATTAAGAAATATTGCAGACAGAAAAACAATAATTACTAAAACTCCATATATAATCATGTCATTATTGTAAACTACAGCTACAACTAAATATAGTAAAAATCGTTTTCGGAAATTGAAATAAAGTTGAAAAAATGAAGCACATATTTTATGAACAATTTAAACAAAAAAATTAGAAATGCTGCCTTGGAAAAATAACAAAATTACTAAACTAACAAAAAATAAATAAATAATAATAAAACAATTACAAAAGCACATAAAAGTACTAAAATGTAAACTAATATTAAAATGAAATCTGAAAATATAATAATAAAGCTAATTCAAAATATGACTAAATATTAAAAATAACACGTATAATCTATAATTATATTAAATTAATATACTAATATATACTAATATACTAATATACTAATATATATATATATATATATATATATATATATATATATATATATATATATATATATATATATATATATATATATATATATATATAATAAATAAATAAGTATTTGAAAACCCTGTTATTTTGCAAGTTCTCCCACTTGGAAATCATGGAGGGGTCTGAAATTGTCATCGTAGGTGCATGTCCACTATGAGAGACATAATCTAAATAAAAAAATCCAGAAATCACAATGTAGGATTTTTTAACTATTTATTTGTATGATACAGCTGCAAATAAGTATTTTAACACCTGAGAAAATCAATGTTAATATTTGGTACAGTAGCCTTTGTTTGCAATTACAGAGGTCAAACGTTTCTTGTAGTTTTTCATCAGGTTTGCACACACTGCAGGAGGGATTTTGGCCCACTTCTCCACACAGATCTTCTCTAGATCAGTCAGGTTTCTGGCCTGTCGCTGAGAAACACGGAGTTTGAGCTCCCTCCAAAGATTCTCTATTGGGTTTAGGTCTGGAGACTGGCTAGGCCACGCCAGAACCTTGATATGCTTCTTACAGAGCCACTCCTTGGTTATCCTGGCTGTGTGCTTTGGGTCATTGTCATGTTGGAAGACCCAGCCTCGACCCATCGTCAATGCTCTAACTGAGGGAAGGAGGTTGTTCCCCAAAATCTCGCAATACATGGCCCCGGTCATCCTCTCCTTAATACAGTGCAGTCGCCCTGTCCCATGTGCAGAAAAACACCCCCAAAGCATGATGCTACCACCCCCATGCTTCACAGTAGGGATGGTGTTCTTGGGATGGTACTCATCATTCTTCTTCCTCCAAACACGTTTAGTGGAATTATGACCAAAAAGTTATATTTTGGTCTCATCTAACCACATGACTTTCTCCCATAACTCCTCTGGATCATCCAAATGGTCATTGGCAAACTTAAGACGGGCCTTGACATGTGCTGGTTTAAGCAGGGGAACCTTCCGTGCCATGCATGATTTCAAGCCATGACGTCTTAGTGTATTACCAACAGTAACCTTGGAAACAGTGGTCCCAGCTCTTTTCAGGTCATTGACCAGCTCCTCCAGTGTAGTTCTGGGCTGATTTCTCACCTTTCTTAGGATCATTGAGACCCCACGAGGTGAGATCTTGCATGGAGCCCCAGTCTGAGGGAGATTGGCAGTCATGTTTAGCTTCTTCCATTTTCTAATGATTGCTCCAACAGTGGACCTTTTTTCACCAAGCTGCTTGGCAATTTCCCTGGAGCCCTTTCCAGCCTTGTGGAGGTGTACAATTTTGTCTCTAGTGTCTTTGGACAGCTCTTTGGTCTTGGCCATGTTAGTAGTTGGATTCTTACTGATTATATGGGGTGGACAGGTGTCTTTATGCAGCTAACGACCTCAAACAGGCGCATCTAATTTAGGATAATAAATGGAGTGGAGGTGGACATTTTAAAGGCAGACTAACAGGTCTTTGAGGGTCAGAATTCTAGCTGATAGAGAGGTGTTCAAATGCTTATTTGCAGCTGTATCATACAAATAAATAGTTAAAAAATAATATATTGTGATTTCTGGATTTTTTTTTTTAGATTATGTCTCTCACAGTGGACATGCACCTACGATGACAATTTCAGACCCCTCCATGATTTCCAAGTGGGAGAACTTGCAAAATAGCAGGGTGTTCAAATACTTATTTTCCTCAGTGTATATGTGTGTGTGTGTGTATATATATATATATATATATATATATATATATATATATATATATATATATATATATATATATATATATATATATATATATATATATATATATATATATATATATATATATATATATATATATATATATATATATATATACAGTGCCCTCCACAATTATTGGCACCCCTGTTTAAGATGTGGTTGTGGACTTCTAAAAATTCTCCTTTTTTTTTAAACAACATAGAACCCAAATGCAAAAAAAAGAGAAAAAGTACAAGTTACATTAACTACATTACTTTGGTGGTAAAAAAAATCACACATTTAGAAAAAAAAAAAAAAACTTGAAATCATGTGTCCCACAATTATTGGCACCCCTAACAATTCCTCTGAAAATTTTTATTGATTTTTTTTTAAATATATTTTTCTGTAGTTGCTAAAGTTGGTCAGGGTATCTAGGAACTTTTAATTAGTAATTCATGACTTCCTGTTTCCCTGGGGTATAAATATTACGTGACACAGAGGCCTAATTCTCTTACCCATTTGTCAACATGGCAAAGACAAGAGAACACACCATTCAAGTAAGGCAGATGTGTGTCGACCTTCATAAGTCAGGCAATGGCTACAAGAAAATAGCCACTCGCCTTAACTTACCCGTATCTACAGTCAGAGGAATCATTAAGAAGTTTAAAACAACTGGAACAGTGACAAACAAGGCTGGAAGAGGTCCCAAGTTTATCTTGCCACAACGCACAGTGAGGAGGATGGTAAGAGAAGTAAAAAAATGTCCTAAGCTCACTGTCACAGAATTGCATCAAAGAGTGGCATCTTGGGGTCACAAAGTCTCCAAAACAACCATCAGACGCTCTCTACATGCCAACAAGCTGTTTGGGAGGCATGCAAGAAAAAAGCCTTTTCTCACTAACACTCACAAACGTAAACGTCTGGAGTTTGCTAAGCGGTACTGGGACTTCAACTGGGATCGTGTGCTTTGGTCAGATGAGACTAAGATTGAGCTTTTTGGCAACAAACACTCTAAGTGGGTCTGGCGTAAGACAAAAGATGAGTATGCCGAAAAGCACCTCATGCCCACCGTGAAGTATGGTGGAGGATCTGTGATGCTGTGGGCCTGTTTCTCTTCCAAAGGCCCTGGGAACCTTGTTAGGGTGCATGGCATTCTGAACGCTTTGCACTACCAGGACATTTTAAATAAAAACCTGATGGCCTCTGCCAGAAAGCTGAAGATGGGTCGTCATTGGGTCTTTCAGCAGGATAATGATCCAAAACATGTGGCAAAATCTACACAAAAATGGTTCAGCAGTCACAAACTCAAGGTCCTCCCATGGCCATCTCAGTCCCCAGACCTCAATCCAATTGAAAACCTGTGGGGCGAGCTAAAGAGGAGAGTGCATAAGAGAGGACCCAGGACACTGGATGATCTAGAAAGATTGTGCAAAGAAGAATGGTCAAAGATCCCTCTCTCTGTGTTCTCCAATCTTGTGAAATGTTATAGGAGGAGATTAAGTGCTGTCTTGTTGGCAAAAGGGGGTTGTACAAAGTATTAACATCAGGGGTGCCAATAATTGTGGGACACATGATTTCAAGTTTTTTTTTTTCTAAATGTGTGATTTTTTTTTTTTACCACCAAAGTAATGTAATAAAATGAAAGGTTGGATTTTTGTCTTTTTTTGCATTTGGGTTCTATGTTGCTTAAAAAAAAGGAGAATTTTTAGAAGTCCACGACCACATCTTTAACAGGGGTGCCAATAATTGTGGAGGGCACTGTATATATATATATGTATATAGTATTACTATTATAACTATTAATAACTATACTTAATTAAAGTTATTAGAATTTACTATAATTTTTTTATCTTTTAATTTTTGTCCCACATCTGTCAACCTCTAACTGCCGTCATATCAAAAATATACAAAATGGCAGCGGCCTCAACAGTGAAAGTCAGGTCAATTTGTTTATTTGTATAGCAATTTTCAAAATACATATTGTTTCAAAGCAGCTTTACAGAAAATCATTCCTTAATCCCCCAGGGAGCAAGCCAAACATGACTGTGGCAAGGAAAGAAACCACATAGGATATAGGTAGTCAGGGAGATACCTTGACAAATGTTATTATACTTGATTTTATTGTTTTTCAATATTTTGCAAGGGAATAAATTATTTAATGTAATGATGAAGTATATTCCTGTCAACAACAACAAAGCCATGGATCCATTTTGGCATGTTGAATGTTGCTATGGAAACAAAGAATGAGTCCAAGGATGTGAACAGCTCAGAAAGGAACGTCTAAATTGTCAGCTCATAGTTTTATTAATTATGATGAGACCATTGAGTACTACTAAATGGATTATATTATAGTGGCGTATCATTTTTAAATGGTGTTTATTTATATTATATGTTTATTCAGGATCATGACATAGACTGAGTCGCTTTTGCATCTAAGGTTGTAATACATGTTTTACTTAACTGAGGTTCTTGAATTTTTGCATAGTACTAAATTTGACATAGTTTTAGACATAGTAATATGATTTTTCACATGACCCCTTTAATACAGTAGCCCGAAGTGAAAATGAGGATGCAAATTAGCAAGAACTCGGCAAAACGGGAATGACTTATCCACAGTTTGACTTCCAAAGCAGGGATGATTTTCCCAGTTGACCATTCTGACCTCCCCTCCCCCAAATAAGTAGGTCATTGTACCTGCAGGGCTTTCAGCCTATTCTGTGTCGTATCCTCTATGTCACTGAAACGGCTGACTTCTTCTGTTTTAGACATCAGCCAGGTTTGGAATTTATGAACGCAACTTTGGTATTGCTGGTGCTCCTCTGCTACTTTCTGTGCCAATGCCAACCTTTCCTGCAAATAAGTAATGCATTTCTATTAAAGGACAATGTCATATCTTTGATATTACAGTATTATTTTCAATTTTATAAAGTCAATTAATTCTGCAGATAACAGCGATAAATATGATTGATGCATTAAGAACGCCAAAATCAACAGGTTAAATTATAAATTATATGCTACCATTAATTTTGTTTTAAATAAATATAATACTTTTTATTTAGTAAGGATGCATTCAATTGTTCAAAAGTGACGGTAAAGACTTTTAAAATGTTGTAAGACTTTTATTTCAAATAAATACTGTTCTTTTGAAATTGTTTGACTTTCCATTCTGTCTATTCATCAAAAAAGAAAAAGAGTAATAGCTGCTGAAATTCAGCTTTGTCATCACAAGGATAAATTACATTTTCAAATAGAAAACAGTTGTCCGAGCTGATAGCCTCGTGGGCAGCGCTCTGACATGTAGCGTGGTTGCGCTTCAGGCGACCTGAGTTCAAGTCGCGGCTTGTAGACCTTTCCCGATCCCATCCCCCTTTCTCTCCCCATTTGCTTCCTGTCAGTCTTCTACTATGGTAATAAAGGCAAAAAATGCCTCTGAATTGTACATTTATTTCACAACGTTACAGTTTTACATTATTTTTGACCAAATAAAAGTAGTCTTGGTGAGCATAAGAAATTTTTCCAAACCAATTTAAAAATCTTTCAAAAATGTAATGTATACCTCTAATAATACATTCTTCAATATTAACTATGGACGAGTAAAACATGTTGCAATGAGTTAGTGAAAATAGTGGAGAACTGAAGAACAATGTAACTTGAAACTAGATCTTTTGAAAAAGTAGATGTAAAAAATATGAAAGAGAAGATTAAAAAGCGGTTTTAACAACTTTCTGAACAACCTTATAAAACATTAACAAAAGATAGCAGCTTCAAAGGTTTTCAAATCCTCGAAATGCATAATTTAGTAGTAGAACAAAGGCATTAGGCTACCTTAATTCTCTTAAAACTCTTAAACATTCTGAAATGATTCAACACACATTTGTTCAGGTTGTCAGTGATAACTAAACTCTTTGATTTTAATTACTGACCTGAACAGATGAAGGTTTACCTGTGCTCGTTCTCGAATGTGGTTGTAGGCCTCTTGAAGACCTTGCTGAGCCTGATCATTTACACTGGGGTCCTCTGTCCGGTTGAACAGGGCTGCAGCCTCATCCAGGAGCCTCTCCAGAAACTGAGCCTGGGCTTGGATGTCACTGTGAAGGACCCGCAGATGATCCACCTGCCACAGCTTCTCTTGGAGACCAAGCTGCATCTCAAGCAGGGGCTCCAGAGCCCTGTGCATCTTCTCCAGCCACATCCCAAACTCCTCATGGGCTTTTAGGTATTCACTCCAGTGCAGCCACACCCACTCGATACGACTATCAGAAGGGACACAAAAAATATGAAATAAATAAATACTTATATATTTAATATTCTGATCAATTGTGGCATTCTGTGGTCAAATATTATTGTAAGTTGGTTTAAATGAATGATTCTATGGCTCACTCATGAAAATTCACTTGTTTCATTACTGGATTAATGAGAGCTTTTGAATGAATCTCTTGAATGAAAGATTCAATGACAAAAATAGGCTTTTGTCACTTGTTGCCACCTACTGGTGTAACAATATAATTGATACAACCTTTATTTGAAGCACTCAAGTTACTTTCAAAAGGTGATTTACTCTAGCCTGACAAGCCAGACCCACATCAAGATGTTGGGTCTGGGAACACACCATTGGCAGGGCTCAATCCGAGAGGCGGGATAAACGGCTGTCTTTCAAATTCCCTCTGCACGCAATAGGATAGCGCTACAATCAACCAGAGCGCTATCAGTGGTGACAACAATCACAAGCGGGTTGTGGCTGAGTCCCATGCGTTTTCCCACCAACAGAGCTAGTTGATAGAGTTAACTTTTTCTGTATCCGGTCGGCAAAACTCAGAACACATCTTCCTTTTTTAAGAATGACTTCAGCGCCGTAACGTTCTTTGTTAGCAGGGAAGTAGCAGGGTTTTCACTTGGAACCGTCACAACTCTGCCATCATTATGTTAAGCCCGCCCACCAACTTTATACATGATGTAATTTGCATGACCCTGAAGTGTCTGCAGAGACCGTGTCAATTAGCCTCCCCCTGCAACTGCCTCATCGACACGGCATCGCAATAAACCCGTCTCCAGCGTGATGACTCCGATTGTTTGAATATTACAATTAAATAATACTTAAATCGATATGTCATCCGCAATAAACCCGTCTCCAGCGTGTTGACTCCGATTGTTCGAATATTACAATTAAATAATACTTAAATCAATATGTCATCCGCAATAAAACCGTCTCCAGCGTGTTGCCTCCGGTCCTTCGAATATTCCGATCTATTATGACCTCTGACCTGTAAAGCAGCCAGAATAATAATAATAATAATAATAATAATAATAATAATACACTGTTTGTTAATTGGCCAGAGGAGAACTGGCACCCCGACTGAGCCTGGTTTCTCCCAAGGTTTATTTTTCTCCATTAGGTCACCTAATGGGGTTTCCTTGCCACTGTTGCCTCTGGCTTGGCGTGCTCAGTTGGGGACACTAAATTTTTCAACTAAACATCGAAATAAATCTAATTAATAAACTAAATTAACCATATAAACTAAATTACTGATCTAATTATTGATCTAAAGCCAACACTGTCACTGTATGGAAATTGAAATGAACTGATGACATCAAATGGCTATACAGCTTAATAAAATTATGCTGCATTATTTTCCTGTTTAACACTGTAAAGCTGCTTTGAAACAATCTACATTGTTAAAAGCTCTATAAAAATAAAGTTGACTTGACTTGACTTGTAATTGGCCTGACTTTGGTTGTTCAAGCTCGCAAGTCTACGGTGAGTTGTTAGACGACCCTGGCTGCAAATTACATTTGCTGCCGCTAGGGTGCGTCTAGATTTCTAGGCTAGATTTATTTTTATATTATTTAAAAATAATATTTTATATTTTTATTATTTTTTTATTTTGATCGCTACAGTAGACATCAGTGTTTATATCAGAAATATAAACTTTTATCCCAATACTTCTGTGATGATTTTAATTATTGCAACAGAAATAATGATACTCTTGAAAAGAAAGTTTGTGAAGTTGTTTCATACCTATACAAGACAACTGCAGATCTGAATTTTTCACTGTGATTGTATTTATTTAAGGTTTAATAGACACAGCCGAATCTTTGTCATTTAGGAATAAGATTGTGTGGGGGCTTGAATCGATATATATAAAAAATAAATAAATAACAAAAAATTATATATATATATATATATATATATATATATATATATATATATATATATATATATATATATATATATATATATATTAGTGGTGGGCATAGATTCATTTTTTTTATTTAGATTAATTCCAAAATTAATCTAGATTAAAATGGCTCATTTGAATTCTGCCGAAGGCATTCAGGATATGTGTGCTCGTAAGTGATCGTTTGTCTTTTTGTAGTTTGAATAATAAATAACTTCTGTCCCTTTAAGACCTGATGCACGCATGGATCCCAAACACTGTTCCTGTGAGCTGGTTACGACTGTGTTTACGTTAAAACTCACCAAGATGGGCATTGAGACATTTTTGAGTGTATTTGACCATTAATAAGATGGAAAAAGGAGCTCATTTTTGCACTTGTATGTCAGAGGCGGCTTTATTACAGTATGTGTGTGTGCGCTTCAGATGCGAGCACGAAATCTGCGGGAATTAGTAGAATTAACGTTATGTTCAATCCCGCGGGAAATTCAGCTAACAAAAGTCCAGCAGAACACGAGTTCGCAATGTTCAGAGGATTAAACGGACTGAATGAGAGGTAGCGGGTGCGTGTCAACTCGGCTAGGTGTACATCCGTGCTAAAATATCAAGGTGAGAGTCATCATAGCTTGCGTAGTATAGACCCAGCTCCCAACCCAACTTTGAGAATAGATTAACGGCGATATTTTTTTTTTAATCGCCCGATAAGAGTCTCAAACGGCCCACCACTAATATATATATATATATATATATATATATATATATATATATTTTTTTTTTTTTTTTATGTAAAAATTAATATTTTTAATATATTTTATATAAAATATATTAAAAATATTAATTTTAATATTAAAATGTATGTATGTATATATGTATATATATATATACAGTCAGCCACCAATTGTGCAAGTTCTCCCACTTAAAAAGAGAGACAGTTCACACTTCAACTATGAGAGACAGAATGAGAAAATACTTGAGAAAATCACATCGTCTGATTTTTAAAGAATTTATTTGCAAATTACAACTTCCTCTTTAAGAGGCTCCTCTGTCCTCCACTCGTTACCTGTATTAATGGCACCTGTTTGAACTCGTTATCAGTATAAAGACACCTGTCCACAACCTCAAACAGTCAGACTCCAAACTCCACTATGGCCAAGACCAAAGAGCTGTCAAAGGACATCAGAAACAAAATTGTAGACCTGCACCAGGCTGGGAAGACTGAATCTGCAATAGGTAAGCAGCTTGATGTGAAGAAATCAACTGTGGGAGCAATTATTAGAAAATGGAAGACATACAAGAGTCAAGACCACTGATAATCTCCCTCAATCTGGGGCTCCACGCAAGATCTCACCCCGTGGGGTCAAAATTATCACAAGAACGGTGAGCCAAAATCCCAGAACCACACGGGGGGACCTAGTGAATGACCTGCAGAGAGCTGGGACCAAAGTAACAAAGGCTACCATCAGTAACACACTACGCCGCCAGGGACTCAAATCCTACAGTAGGGTTGGGCGATGTCCCCTAAATTGGCAGTTGACGATGTTTACAGTAAAACATTGTGATGGTCGATGATATCGTCGTTTGGGGGGGGTAAATAGGTAGATAATTTACTATATTTCTTTACATAAATGCTATTTTCTACTTAAAACTATCATTTTGTTATTTTTACTAACCCAAATAATGACTCATCCGCAGGTTGCACGTGAGGGGGAAAAAATAGCTTCCTTCCACTTAAGAGTTGTGCTCTTTTTATTTGAATATATCTCTTTACATAAATACTATTTTCTACATTAAAAAAATAATTTCGTTATTTTACTAACCCAGTGTTTTGTATGTGAATGCTGTTTCACAGCAATATTACCACAGGAGTGAAGCACAAAGCTTTGTTTAGCCTAGAAAGGACATAATTGTCAGATAGCATTTTTTCATTCTGTTTTGCGATCTGGATCTGGTTACTCGATTTTCCGTGAATTTTAACAATAGGCCTAGTCCATTTTATCCCAATGGACATGGACATCTCATTTCTTATCCCAAACCTTCACTCACGTCGCACCCATTTTCGCAGGGGATTACAAATGTTTCTTCCTTTCGTTTGCCTATAATTAAGTCTATTATAATTATTCACATCCTTTACTGTGGTAAAGTATAAAAAACACTGTAGGACTAATACCTTTCTACTTCAAATTTTATTTAACACAGTTTGTTCTTGTTATTAAACTTGGTAAGGCACGTCAAGTTTGGTTTCTTTGAATAGCGCATTTCACACACACACACACACACACACACACACACACAACACAACACAACACAACACAACACAACACAACACAACACAAAAAAAAAAGTGGTCGAAGTTCTCCCACTTGGAAATCATGGAGGGGTCTGAAATTGTCATCGAAGGTGCATGTCCACTGTGAGAGACATAATCAAAAAAAAAAAATCCAGAAATAACAATATATGATTGTTTAACTATTTATTTGTATGATACGGCTGCAAATAAGTATTTGAACACCTGTCTATCAGCTAGAATTCTGACCCTCAAAGACCTGTTAGTCTGCCTTTAAAATGTCCACCTCCACTCCATTTATCATCCTAAATTAGATGCGCCTGTTTGAGGTCGTTAGCTGCATAAAGACACCTGTCCACCCCATACAATCAGTAAGAATCCAACTACTAACATGGCCAAGACCAAAGAGCTGTCCAAAGACATTGGAGACAAAATTGTACACCTCCACAAGGCTGGAAAGGGCTACGGGGAAATTGCCAAGCAGCTTGGTGAAAAAAGGTCCACTGTTGGAGCAATCATTAGAAAATGGAAGAAGCTAAACATGACTGTCAATTTCCCTCGGACTGGGGCTCCATGCAAGATCTCACCTTGTGGGGTCTCAATGATCCTAAGAAAGGTGAGAAATCAGCCCAGAACTACACGGAAGGAGCTGGTCAATGACCTGAAAAGAGCTGGGACCACCGTTTCCAAGGTTACTGTTGGTAATACACTAAGACTTATTTTCCTCACTGTATATATATATATATATACTGAAAAATGGTTAAAAATGAATGGTAAAATATGTTCCAATTGAAAATCATGTAAACATAAAAGTCCCTACATCTGAGGTAACAGAATCAAAATGATCCACCAGAAGAGTCCAATTCGTGGCAATATCAAATTCATATCGCAAATGTCACCATATGCAAATACTTTTTTTTTAATATAGGAAGACACTTTTAAGCATCATTTAAGTACAAGTGAATATGAGTGGTGATACATTGATGATATGATTGGTCTATGGACAAAATCTGTACCTGTGACAATGAATGATGTAGGTTAACGTCTCCTCCCAGAGCGCTTTCAGATCTTTGAGTTTCGAATGAGTCTGATTCTTCATCTCTTCATCTCCATTTCGAAGCAGAACTTCAGAAGCCACAAGCACCCTGTCCATCTTCACATGGCCATCAGGCTCCGAGTTATGGATTTTCTTCACAAAAAAGAAAAGTCATGCTTAATGATGCATTTAAACTGATTATACAATTCATCTGTGTGAAATAGAGCTGCATGATTCTGGATAAATTGACAACTACAAATTTGTTTAAAATAGAGATCATGCTTCTCCCATAATTCTGAATAAACAACAAAACAACGTGTAATTTACTAGAGGTTCTGTCAAAATGTTATTTACTATAATCTATTTAAAAAAATTTAATTAATTGGAATTATTAATTAATTTTTATTTATAAATTTAAAAAAATAATAATTTTAAAGACCGAAACGCAGAAACCTTCACCCGCTTATTGGAAGCCGTCGTTGGGACAACTGGGCCTTACAATACCTAAACATAACAACTACTCTCTCTGGATCAGAGGCAATGCCAATGCAGATCTTGAATGTTTGCTATGATCGTACTTGTCAAAGGTTTAAAAGACATAGCCGAATCGTTGTCATTCATGAGATCGCGAGGGTGTTTGAATCAAGATTATGATCTTTAAACGATTAATCGTGCAGCTTTACTGTGAAATGATCACAATAGCTTCTTTAGAAAACATAAGACACATTTGAGAAAATGAAATGGTTCTATTTTAGTACTACCATGCCCTCAGTAGGTTAAAGGTCAAGAAAGTTCTCACCTCTGTCTCTCGGAGCCTGACCTCCAGCGCTGATCTGGGACCTTGAGTGTTATCATTTTGTTTAAGCCTCTCCTGGACGGCCTGCATCCAGGACAGGGCTTCCTCCAAACTTTCCCTGAACTCATGCTGCTCTTGCTGGGTCATTAGGTTAAGGCTGACCTAATGCAAAAACATAGGGGTAATTTACATACATATATACAAACAAACAAACATATATTATATTATATTATATTATATATATATATATGTCAAGTCATGGATTTGACTCCTAGGAAACTACTTACAGTACACCTTAAGGAACTTCTAAAACCATTTCTGCTACAAAACATTGTAATTTATCATTGTAAATAACTGCCATAAAACAATTAAAATAAAATAAGCGTAAGAGTAAGAGAACGCTAGTGACAGCATCTAACACTGTTGAAAGGAGATTCCCCCATAAATGTATTTAAGTAGCTAACTAGTATAGTAATAGTAATTATAGGAGTTAGTAATTATTAGGTTATTATTATAGTTTATAATTTTATAATTTTATAAATATTTATAATTTTATAAATAAGTTTATAATTATAATTATTATAGTAATTATAGGAGTTTGGCGGGTTTGCTTTGCTTACAAATGGTCACAGCTCATGAATCACCCCTGGCAGCTGGTTTGAACCAAACACCTTTTGGTTGCAATGTAACCACTCCACCCTACAGCGCAATGTTTCTGCCAAACCCTGTACATTGGCAATGCCACATAACTTATCTTAGGGGGCACTAAACACAGTTCCTTGTGGCTACATATGTTCTTTCACAACGAGAGACAAAGCAAAACCAAATGTGCCCTTTTTATTCTGTACAGAGGGCGCCCTAAAAAGGATTACAAGCCACTTTCCTGCATAAGTCATATCTCCCACAGCATTCCCATAACCCTATTCATATGAAAATACACAAACAATACATCTGGAGAACACTGTAATCTCCCAGTGCCTTGGTTTTCAACCTTTAGGGGTCTTGAAGGTTATGCAGTGGGTACGTGAACAAAACATACACATACAAATATCTATACATTTTGGGCATGTATAGAATATATAATATTTATCAATTATATATAATATATATATATATATATATATATATATATATATGGTCCAGGGGTGTGTGTGTGTGTGTGTGTGTGTGTGTGTGTGTGTGTGTGTGACACTGGACCACAAAACCAGTCATAAGTCGCACGCATATATTTGTGGCAATAGCCAACATTGTATGGGTCAAATTTTTTTTTTTTTTTTTTTTTATCCCAAAAATCATTAGGATATTTGGTAAAGATCATGTTCCATGAAGATATGCATTTTGTATTGCCCTATCCTTCCTAACAAACCATACATCAATGGAAATCATATTTATTTATTTAACTTTCAGATATAAATCACCTATGCATTTAAAAAAAAAGACCCTTATGACTGGTTTTGTGGTCCAGGGTCACATATATTCTGAATAGGGGATCTCTGGGTTTGTAAAGTACGTTACACTGAAAAGTATACGTAGTCCAATTGTTAAATACATGGCTCAAATTGCAGATTGTAAGAAACAAATTCCCTTTAAATTAAACCATTTGTCTAACTTTAACAATGATATAAACATAAACACAGATAATCACAGCAGGTCAGAACCAAAACAACCACACGCCCTTTTACACGATTATGCATTTGCATAACGTACATGGAGCAGTTCATGGTCTATTCTCTGAATATAACGCAAATTCAATCTTAAAATTACATATAGTTCAGTGAAACAATAACATATAGAGGATAACTGCCTCGACTAAACCATGCAGACACAGTTAAGAGCATTAAATCCCACACTGTTGCACTTCATAAGCTGTAAACTTGTGTTTAGAAAGTACAGCACAGCGATACTGACATGACTGCGTATTCGGATCTTAAACAATCGATAAAGTGGTAGTACTTACGGATATGTGTGCATCTGATGCGAGTATTTATGATAAGAAATGACCTTAAGTTGTTCTTCGAGCTACAAAGTTACTGTGATCCGTCAGGAAGTCAGTGCAGGCCTGTCAGTTGCTTGGGCTGGTCGAGGAGGAGATCAGGCAGACAGAAGCAGCACATCCGCTGAGTAACCGATGAGGCACGTCACTGCGCGCCGGAATAATTCAAAAATAGAGCGGGCGTTACTAACCGTTAACAGGGCTGGCGAAAAGTAAATTCATAAACAAAAACAATTTTTTTGTTGTTGTATATAATTAAGTTGTAAAATAATTAATACAAAATATAATAGAAAATGATAGTTTGTTACATTTATATAGGTGTAGTCTAATGCAGTGGTTCTCAAAGTGTGATAGGAGTACCAGTAGTGGTCCCGTACCCAGGCTGCCTCTAGTGGTACGCAGAGGAATCACTAAATAAATTAATGTTAAAACACAATACATTTTAATTTAATCTTTATTTGAGTAAAGTGGGGGGTTTTTTACATTTAAGTACAGTACAGTTTTAATTTAACTTTACAAAACAATTTAATTGAATCGTTATTTCATTATTTGATTTACCTGTATTACCTGCACTGCAGTGTTAATGTACAAACTGTATTTACTGTACTTATTTATTGTACTGTACCTACTACGCTATTGTATTTTAATGTTGGTCATTATGGTGGTACTATGGTGGTACTTGGTATAAAAAGTTTGAGATCCACTGGTCTAGAGCTTTTCTCTCACCGCTCGTTACATATGGAAGGCTGGAATCACCTCTTTTTTTCTTCTTTTTTTTATGGGTGATTTTTTTTTTTTTTTTTGCAAGAAAGAACAGGAATTGAATACATTAACATAAAAAAAATTAAAAGGAAAAAGAAAGGGGGAAAAAACCCCAGACAAATAACAATGACAACTCAACCAAGAAAAATATGATCATAATTCTTAAGAAACGTGTTGTCGTTATTGTTACCAATGAGCTTAAGAGATTTTACTCCAAGGGAAATCTCAGCGATAAAGACATCAAATCTAAGCAAAGTCTTGAGAAATTTGTTTTTGTGAATAAGAAAATGTACAATGCAACACAAAGAAATGAACAAACAAGATCAATAGCATGGTCACAATAAAAATAAAGAACATTTCAATAAAAAGTTTGTCACATTTTATAAAAGGAGAAAAATCATTTATGTTCTCCCAAAGAGATTTAACCTGATTGCAATAAATTAAGTAAAGTTTCTTCAAATCAAATCAAAATCAAATCAAATCACTTTATTGTCACACAGCCATATACACAAGTGCAACAGTAGGTGAAATTCTTAGGTGCAGTTCCGAGCAACATAGTAGTCACGACATGACATGTACAACATTTAAAGCAACATCAGATTACACATCTGATGCGCACACACTTACTCACAGCACAGTATACTCTACAATAAACAATAAATAATTTACACAATGTGAGTGTAGGGGGGGGGACACACTCAGTTTCAGTCAGTCTCATGTCAATCTTGAGTACCTATAGAGTAGCATTGCATCCTGCATATCTCCGAAAAGTCTTTATTTTTATTATAATTATAAAAGGAAGATGCGCTGTTCCGAGTCTTTCCGAAAAAAGCCGTGCGGCTGGGGGCGTATCGTGTGGGCGGAGCTAAAGAATGTCGAGCGCGCGCCGCTGTTACTGTGTTGAGTGCGTCTGAAAGCTGCGTCATCCCTAAAAGCGGGAAAAAACTTTATTCAACATAAAAAATGGCTTTTAATCAGATACAGCCATACATCTATGATCCGGAATCAGACCCAGAGGCTGAAGTTGAACAGGAGCAGCAGCAAAAACGACTAGAGCAGGACATCTCTATGTGGTATAAGTTACACTAACTATATAATATGCTTAGCGGCTTGTGTTATTTACACATTTATACTTTAATTATATCGTGTGTGTGTGTGTGTGTGTTTACGCATGGTTTGTGTAGACATGATTTGTAGTAAGCGGACTGGTTTTGCGCGTCAGGCTAGTGTTTACATAGAAAGACATGGAATAGTAGCGCATTTGAACGAAGAAGCGCGCTTATTTAGTTCAACATATTTCCCCATTCTTTGTGTATTGTTGTTTGGAGTGCTTTTACAATACACAAACATACACATATAGTGGCCAGCTAAACAAATGTACACACTATACAGCGCATGCTCCATTGATCAATACGTGGTCATGTTTGGGCTACTTGATGTGCATAGGCAAAAACAGACATTTGAAGCAGTCTTACTCACTGCCTGCGGTTCCAACGTTGAGACCTTTATCGTTGGGACCGCTCCATCCTTCATGTATTAGGTGATTTGAAAATCCGGAAAAGCAAATTCCATCCACTTTTGCCTTAACGCGGGGTTATTTGGCTACGAGCCAGCGCTTTGATGGGCGTAGCCTATTGCTTTCACGCGCTCTCTCTCTCTCTCTCTCTCTCTCTCTCTCTCTCTCTCTCTCTCTCTCTCTCTCTCTCTCTCTCTCTCTCTCTCTCTCTCTCTCTCTCTCTCTCTCTCTCTCTCTCTCTCTCTCTCTCTCTCTCTCTCTCTCTCTCTCTCTCTCTCTCGCTCTCTCTCTCGCTCGCGCGCGCTCTTCCGGTAGAATTGTCCGTACGGCCCATACAAGGAAATTCCGCCCTGTTGACGTCAAGCGGACCCATGATCGAAAAAACTTTCCGAAACATTAGTAATAATATACAATGTACAGTATACATTATTATTCACAGTAGAGATCCAATTATGTACAATAGGTGCTATATGATAAGTAAGGAATAATTGACGACGGGCCGTTCAATTATTAGAACAATAATGCACAATAAACGCCCCGGAGTCAATTATTCCGCTTATACTACGGTTACCACACCTCAAGACATCGATCCGAAGATATATTTAAAGGGATTCGTCCGGTTTTTGTACTTAAATCGCTATTGTGAGTAGGACTATTTCTTCCGCGTCTCATCCAACGGCTCTTTTGTTAGTTCTGAAACGTCATTTTAAAGCTGTTAACGAAGGCTTGAGCCGTTGATAGCATTCTACTGCAGTTATTAATAAAGTTATTAGAGAGAGAGAGAGAGAGAGAGAGTGCTTGTGTGAATTAGGCTCCCTCTGTGCGTCTCTAAACAGCGCTGTTATTACCTCACTAGTGAAAAATGTCACGTGTAGCCTTTAAGTTGCTCCACTATATAGGCTAACTGATCAAATCGTCAGGGCAGCGCTGACACCTTTTAGTGCAAACTGTAGTGCGTGTGATTTCAGCAATGAGACAGAAAGGCTTGCCTTTGATGTCCGCTTCCGTTTGTTGGTGTTCATCTGGACTGTCTAATACTGCTGCCGCCCAGTTGTTGAACGTTTTATATTCACCGTAAATATTAAGATTTACTTTAGGAAAATCGTCTGTCATATTGTTGTTTTTTAGTCCTGTAATGTCCGTTGTTACAGTTAACTATGCGAAGTGATATGGAACTGTAATCCGGTCAAGCGCTGCCTGGAACTACGTTCGCTGTGCATCTCCCAGAAAATAATTGCACACCTTAGAACGTTCATCAGCCAATCAGATTCAAGCATTCAACGGCCCCGTAGTATAAATGATAAATAATAAATGATAAATAAATGTGTATATAATGTGTGTGTATCTCCAGTGGGTTGTGCTGAGTGATATTCTGTCCAGTGTGTGTTATTATCCTGATGGATCAAGAGTTAAGTAGTCTGATTGCTTGTGGGAAGAAGCTGTTCTGGAGTCGGCTGGTGCGTGTTCTGATGCTGCGGTACCGTCTGCCTGATGGCAGCAGTGAGAGCAGCCCATGGTTCGGGTGGCTAGAGTCTCTGATGATCCTCTGAGCTCTCTTCACACACCGTCTGGCGTAAATGTCCTGGAGGGAGGGAAGCTCACCTCCGATGATGCAGCTGGCCGTGCGCACTACCCTTTGCAGGGCTTTGCGGCTGCGGGCAGTACTGTTGCCGTACCAGGTGGTGATGCAGCCAGTCAGCAGGCTCTCGATGGTGCAGGTGTAGAAGCGTGTGAGGATGTGGCGGTTCATTCCAAACCTCCTCAGCCGTCGCAGGAAGAAAAGGCGCTGATGAGCCTTCTTCACAACGGCCTCGGAGTGGACGGACCATGAGAGTTCCTCTGTGATGTGGACACCGAGGAACTTGAAGCTGCTGACTCTCTCCACCGGTGCTCCATTGATGGTGATGGGGCGGTGTTCTCTCTCATTCCTCCTGAAGTCGACCACCAGCTCCTTGATTTTGCTGACGTTGAGGGAGAGGTTGTGCTCCTGACACCACCGTGTCAGAGTGTGCACCTCCTCTCTGTAGGCCGTTTCATCATTGTCAGTGATGAGACCTACCACCGTCGTATCGTCAGCAAACTTGATGATGGTGTTGGAGCTGTGGGTTGCCACACAGTCATGTGTGTTCTTCCTCAGCTTTACAAAATACACATACTTTAGAGAGCAGTCTCGGAGTTTGTATTAGACATTATGTAGAATCTTAAAGTGTAGCCTACCTCTCTTTTTTTATTGGACATACAATATTTTTCAGGGAGTGCTCTCTTCCAGTGAATACTGTCAAAAATTATTTTTCATTAAAGCAAAGGTGTGTTTTAAATAAGTGCACATAACTTGGAGACAAAGCTTTGAATTGAAAGTCCTATCAGGCAGAGGAAAATTATACAAAGTCATAAATTCTTCATACTCCATCATTTTAAAATAAATCCAAAACAAAAACAATACCTCAATCATACCAGCTGTCCAAAAAAAAAAAGGAATTGTTTCGGATTAAAATGTTCAAGTTTTGCTCATAACACAATTTCCAAGCAAGTAAAGCTTGTTGGTGAAAGTTAGAGAGAGAAATTTGTAATTTAGAAGGGGTGAAATTACATTTTAAAAGAAACTTTAAACCACTAAATACAACATTGGGGATATAGAACCAAATTATAGAGTCATTATAGACATTTTTTCAACTAATTCTAAAAGAACTGGCTAATTCCTTAAAATTTTACATTTCCAATCCACCCTCAAATTGCCTATTAGACAAAACAGATTTCCTAACTTTATGAGATCTGTTCTTCCAAATAAAATTCCATAACATTTTGGGGGGAATCTCCTCAACCTCCACCAATGGTGCAGGTATGACATCACTTGGTAGGCCAACTGGCAGTTCACACTAGTTCCCAAAAGGGTTTGGATTATTGCAAAAAACAAGCTCTATGATCAACACAAGTTTATGATACTTACAAGTTTTGTCCATCAAGAAAATTATCACAGGTGAACACAGCTTTTATGAATTTTGAAGCCTAAATGCAGTCGGCAGAAGTAAAAAAAAGCTAAAAGCTATAAACAAACTACACCACAGTCCCACAAGCTTCTGACAACTCTTTCAGGTTTTATATAAAAAACATTTTTTTCAGAACGTTTGTGTTAGAATGGTTTATAAGGGCACAATTCTGAGCATAATGAGGCTGTAAAAGAAGACTGAGTTTACCTGTTCGACGTGTTGATGTTTAATCTCCCCAACTGTTTCTGTAGTCTCATTTAGCCACTTGTTAGCAACACACTCTAAAGAAAAAGGTTCTATATGGGACCAAAAATGGTTCTTGACTCGTAATGGGGGAACCTTTTTTAGTGCTATATAGCACCAATTTTGGTGCTTCAGTGGTTATTCAGCGGTTCTTTGACTAAGGTGCTATATGCACCGCTGAAGAACCACTGAAGCACCAAAATTGGTGCTATATAGCACTAAAAAGGTTCCCCTATGATTACGAGCCAAGAACCATTTTTGGTGCCATATAGAACCTTTTTTTTTTTTAGAGTGCAGCCTTTTTCACGACATCTAACAGCTATTACTTGTGCATTTTATGTTGTAGGATAAAACATGAAAATGTCTTGAGCTTGTGTTCACATTAAAACTTTTTTCAGCCATTTAAACAAAAACATATTTCAAGACCCATTGACTTCGGGACGAGGGAACCGGACGTGCTAAAATGCTAATTCATTAGTGTTTTTGCCTACAAATGTATGTCATACCTGCACCACTCTATGTGCAGCATCCACCTGAAGGGCAGCCATATTGCACTAGAACACCCACCACACACTAGCTTATTGGTGGAAAGGAGACAGATTGATGAAGTCACTCAGTATGATTAGGAGGCCATGATGGACAAATTTGGTCAGGATGTTGGGGTTACACCCCTACTCTTTTTCAAAGGACATCCAGGGATTTTTTATGACCACAGAGAGTCAGGACCTCGGTTTAACGTCTCATCCGAGGGATGTTAAATCCCCATTACTATAGTGGGCCGTTAGGACCCACACAGACCACAGGGTGAGCACCACCTCCCAGGTCTCCTGTACTAACCAGGCTCAACCCTGCTTAACTTCAGTGGGCAACATGGTGAGAGCTGCCTGCCAGTAAAATAACCGTACAAATGAAATGTTGTAGCTTTTTTTTTATGGACCCATTAAACATGAGGCAAATTATCTATAAATTCCACACAGTTTGGAAGAGAATTAGCATCTTGAACCATGGATTCCCTCAAACGTGTTATTAGAATATCAGTTTTTATTTATGCATAAGGTTTTAGTATAAGGTTTTACTAGAAAAAGAAAGCTCTGATTAAAATGACAAAAAACTATTAATCTCACCAGAGCCATTTGAACTTGTTGAACTCAAAGAAAAAGGACATTAAGGATAAAGGCTGACTTTAATATCACATTTTTATATGCTTTCATAAACATCCAATAGCGCTGACAAAAAGCAGGGACTCAACTGTGAAACCTTGCAAATTTAAAAAAAATGTAATTCTGCTTTCTGTCAGAACACAGTAGTAATGATTTTTTAAATTAAATTATTATCTTAGGACTGGTAATTTCAGGGGTTCTGAGTGATAATACAATGCAACATAACTAACAATAACCTTCACCTTTACACATTTTTAAAAATATGTTCAGGTCTATATATATATATATATATATATATATATATATATATATATTACAAACGTTTAATTACATTGCACCTTTTTCTGGTCAACACATATTACATTCTTAATTTCAACAATTACAGATACATCTTATGGAGTGGAACTGTCTTCATAGATTAGATGATTTAGTTATACCTTCAAATATAAACACAAACTTCAAGCACATAGTTCACAGTATTTTCATTTACAGTAACAGTTTTTATTTTGCATGTGATGCCTATATGTGTACTAACGTGCACTAATATCGTCCCACCAAAATTAACCATCAGTGTTTAACGTTGCACATAAGGCAGATTCAAGTTGTATTTCATCACAAACTCACCTTTAGCCTGCCCTGACTGCCTACACGAACAAGCTTTGCACTCAACTCTCGTAAGGTATCATGGCAAGTTCAGGTTGAAGTATAACTGATATAAAATATAAGTATAATAAATAAAACTAACATGCATACAGATGAACCACAGTGAAGACATACTGATTTATTTTGCATGAGATACAGTGAGGAAAATAAGTATTTGAACACCCTGCTATTTTGCAAGTTCTCCCACTTGGAAATCATGGAGGGGTCTGAAATTGTCATCGTAGGTGCATGTCCACTGTGAGAGACATAATCTAAAAAAAAAAAAATCCAGAAATCACAATATATGATTTTTAAAAACTATTTATCTGTATGATACAGCTGCAAATAAGTATTTGAACACCTGTCTATCAGCTAGAATTCTGACCCTCAAAGACCTGTTAGTCTGCCTTTAAAATGTCCACCTCCACTCCATTTATTATCCTAAATTAGATGCGCCTGTTTGAGGTCGTTAGCTGCATAAAGACACCTGTCCACCCCATACAATCAGTAAAAATCCAACTACTAACATGGCCAAGACCAAAGAGCTGTCCAAAGACACTAGAGACAAAATTGTACACCTCCACAAGGCTGGAAAGGGCTACGGGGAAATTGCCAAGCAGCTTGGTGAAAAAAGGTCAACTGTTGGAGCAATCATTAGAAAATGGAAGAAGCTAAACATGACTGTCAATCTCCCTCGGACTGGGGCTCCATGCAAGATCTCACCTCGTGGGGTCTCAGTGATCCTAAGAAAGGTGAGAAATCAGCCCAGAACTACACGGGAGGAGCTGGTCAATGACCTGAAAAGCTGGGACCACCGTTTCCAAGGTTACTGTTGGTAATACACTAAGCCGTCATGGTTTGAAATCATGCATGGCACGGAAGGTTCCCCTGCTTAAACCAGCACATGTCAAGGCCCGTCTTAAGTTTGCCAATGACCATTTGGATGATCCAGAGGAGTCATGGGAGAAAGTCATGTGGTCAGATGAGACCAAAATAGAACTTTTTGGTCATAATTCCACTAAACATGTTTGGAGGAAGAAGAATGATGAGTACCATCCCAAGAACACCATCCCTACTGTGAAGCATGGGGGTGGTAGCATCATGCTTTGGGGGTGTTTTTCTGCACATGGGACAGGGCGACTGCACTGTATTAAGGAGAGGATGACCGGGGCTATGTATTGCGAGATTTTGGGGAACAACCTCCTTCCCTCAGTTAGAGCATTGAAGATGGGTCGAGGCTGGGTCTTCCAACATGACAATGACCCGAAGCACACAGCCAGGATAACCAAGGAGTGGCTCTGTAAGAAGCATATCAAGATTCTAGCGTGGCCTAGCCAATCTCCAGACCTAAACCCAATAGAGAATCTTTGGAGGGAGCTCAAACTCCGTGTTTCTCAGCGTGACTGATCTAGAGAAGATCTGTGTGGAGGAGTGGGCCAAAATCCCTCCTGCAGTGTGTGCAAACCTGATGAAAAACTACAGGAAACGTTTGACCTCTGTAATTGCAAACAAAGGCTACTGTACCAAATATTAACATTGATTTTCTCAGGTGTTCAAATACTTATTTGCAACTGTATCATACAAATAAATAGTTTTAAAAAATCATATATTGTGATTTCTGGATTTTTATTTTTTTGATTATGTCTCTCACAGTGGACATGCACCTACGATGACAATTTCAGACCCCTCCATGGTTTCTAAGTGGGAGAACTTGCAAAATAGCAGGGTGTTCAAATACTTATTTTTCTCACTGTATATAATGGTATCAAATACACACACACATACATACTCACTCCACATAACACGCACACCCAAACAAACCTCGAACTGAAGGGAGATTCTTTCTCGTTACTGGAAATTACGATATATTAACATTTGAGTGATTGCCTTAGCATTAAACAAACAGCCTTGCCTAAATGAAATAAAACTGGACATTGTGCAGATAAGCAAATAAATATACTTAAAGGTGCACTAAATAATTTGAAGTTAATGTTAATGCATTACATTTTGTTTATTAACCACTGCCACTTTACATCGGAGCTGTTTAATTTGTTATTTGTTTTGTTCTGTTCATTTTCATAGTCAAAGTTGTATCTTTATATTGTATTTGGTTTGTTTTATATGTCCTTTTTGTTTATTTTTGTAAAGCACCTTGAGCACTATAAAATTAAGTATAAATCTTTTCTATATAAATAAATATAGATTACTTATTAAATTGCTCAAATTTATTATCACATGAGGGTGCAACCCACCTTACGTAGAAAAAAAAATCAGTATTTTCTAGGCCGATGATATGACTGGATCTCATGTGACATCTGTTAAAAGCACTGTTCATTTTTTTTGGTATAAAAAAGTAATTAATTAGTACACCTTTAAAAGAGAAGCTAAAACCAGACTTTCTTGCTCTGTACATACCATTAATAGTCCAATGACGCAAACATGAGGAGAAAGCACAAGCCCGTACAAAAGTCTGATAAGTGTTTAACAGTTAATTTGTCAGAAACCTGA